>JARYGA010039316.1:0-147602 GCA_030545235.1 Helianthus tuberosus | reverse complement strand
GGTGAGGGTTTAGAGCGAGAACCACCCGTGTTAGAGAAGGTTGTTAGGAAACTGGTTGAGCTAGTTAAACCGAGTCTTGCGATTGATCATTCTCGTATTTTGTTATCTTAAACGTGTAAAGAATCAAAAATACACTAAGGAGTACGTCCATTTCTTAGACATGTTTAAACAGCTTAAGATCAATATGTCGTTAATCGAAACTCTCAAGCATATGTCGAATATGCTAAGTTCTTGAAAGATCTCCTAAAAAGGAAAGATAAATTAGAAGAGCTTTCGAATGTCCCTCTAAATGCCGAATGTTCTGCAGTGCTGACGAATAAGCTACCAAAGAAACTAATAGATCTGGGTATCTTCACAATCCCGTGTTTGTTTGGTGGTGATGTTCAGAATCACGCGTTAACCAACCTTGGTGCTAGTATTAATTTGATGCCATATTCATTTTACAAAAGACTAGGCCTTGGTGAACTTAAGTCAACTCATATGGCCTAAGCCTAGCTGATAAAACTTTAAGTATCCCCAGGGAATTGTTGAAAACTTGTTGCTGAAATTTGACAAATTCGTCTTCTCGGTGGACTTTGTAGTGCCAGATATGGAAGCTGATGAAAACGTACCCTTGATATTAGAACGTATATTTTTATGCATTTCCAAGGCCCTTATAGATGTCTTCTTAGGCACTATCACACTTAGAGCAGGTGAGGAAATGGTAGTTTTTAAGGTCCCTAAAACGAGAGGTTCAAGTGCTCAAGTGTAAGCGGTAGCATCGATGGGGGGAAGTAAAAAGGAAGAGAGAGATGAGAAGGGGTGGATGAGTGATCCTTGTTTAGAGATGGTGATAGAACCTAAGTGTGGGGATCACTCGGGTAGGTAAGTAGAAGAGTTAAAGAAGAGGATAGTGTGGTTAGAAGCTAAGCTCAAAACACTAAGTGAAGCTTAGTGTGGGGATCGATTTATATTTAAAACATCTAGGTTCAAACCACCCAAGGATGAGTTTGAAGTTTGTGAGAATTATGAGGGGGTTTGGAGAGAACCGGGTCTTACTCGGTATAATAGTGCTAGAGCCCATGGAGTAGGATACGGAGGTGAGCTGGGTCTACATGATCCTCCGGAAGTACTTGAGAAGTTGAAAAATTAGGGTGATATCCCGTTAGTAGAGTTTGAGTCATAGTCATGTTTTTGAGTCTTATTTGTAATTTCGGTACTTTGTGGTTTTGTGTCGTTAAGTCTTTGAAGGAAATCATTACTGCTACGGGGTAGCAACATACGAAGAATTCGAGCTTGAGGTAACTTTTCATGTTTTAAAGGGATTTGGAAAGTATTGGGTAAGGTTTAGGAAATTTTAGAAATTTTTTCTAAGGCATGGAAGCCCTTAAAACAAAGAAAACTTCTGTTGACATGGTGGTCTCGTGCCCCGCGAGACATAAGGATGATAGTATCGCGGCCCGCCAAACCCTATAAGTGAACCAAGCCAAATTTATTAGCGCCGCGGGGCGCGGTAGGGTCACATTCAAGTCTCGCGTGCCGCGAGACTATGTTAAAATGTGAAATCCGCTATTTTTCCCCAAATTAGCTACACACTTCAACCGAATTCATTAGTTCTTCATCATTTACTTGTCTCCACGGTATGTTCCTCTACATTTTGTACAATTAGTCTAATTTAGTAGTGTTCGTTGAGTTAGGTTTTTGTGTCGAGTTAGTATTATGTTGGTTTTTGCTTGTCTTTCTTTATGGAGGTTTGAATAAGCACCACCCGTACTCAATCTCGATTTGGGGGCTTTCGGAGCTGTTTATAGAGAGTCAAGGCATTTACCAATCATACCAGTCAGTGTTAGAGCTAATCGCGAATGGAATGCTATACGATCGAGCTGTATTGGACAAGAGACTTGAAGCTTACGCGTTACATAAGCAGCTAAGTCCTTTCCAATTTGCCTTTGTCTTTTATATATCTTATTTATTTATAGTCTTTTGAGTCGGTGTCCATCCTACATTGAGGGCAATGTAGAGTTTAAGTGTGGGGATGGGACATAGAGTCGTAGGGTTAGGTTGAGTTGTTTGAGTCACAAAAGTTGAAAAAATGTAAAAAAATGAATAGAAAATTAAGAAAAATCCAAAAAAAATGAAAAACCAAAAAATGTCTCTTGTTTTAGAAGTTTGCAAATATAGACGGAAAATGATAGAAAAGTCGGATATGTTCGGGTTTCAAATAATAATAATAGTAATAGAATAAGTTGAATTCGTGTCTAGTTTGGGATATGTAAGTAGGCCCGATCCGATTTCTAGGTTCCTTTGATATTAATATACCTAAATTGTTAGTCTACTAGTGGGTGCTCATCTAGGAGAAGTAGGAAGCCGAACCTGCCAATAATAGTGTAAGTAATACCGTTATAAGCCAAAATTGTTAGAATTTTTTATCAAAGAAAAATATAATAATTGAGCTAGATTGGAATTTAC
This sequence comes from Helianthus tuberosus, assembly GCA_030545235.1. NCBI lineage: Eukaryota > Viridiplantae > Streptophyta > Magnoliopsida > Asterales > Asteraceae > Helianthus > Helianthus tuberosus. The sequence continues at coordinate 145,154 of JARYGA010039316.1, read as the reverse complement.
AAACGAGGCCTATGTAATATCTATTGGGGATGGTGACTCTAATTTTGATTGCCTCTAGGTTGAGTTCAAAGAAGAACAAATGCAAAACTACCGACGCTCACGTTGTCGCTCTCGGGGGTGGTGACTCTGGTTGAGACAACCTCTGGGTTAGGTTTGCAAAGTCTAATGCTCAAAAGAGAAAAAAAAAAAGAAAATTTGATGATAAATTCTTTTGATTTTGGTATAAAATGGTTGGGAAAGGGTCAATTGATTCATTCCTTTTGTTTCATGAGCTTGAGGCGGGATTAGGAGAAAATGCGGCTTTTAGTGTGAGACCCAAGGTAGATTGACTAAACTTGAACATAAATTGCATGATAAGGGCTTGGAACCGGGTGTGGGTTTAAGTGGACACATATACTTGCAATCACGCTTAATACGAGTTGTAATTTGAATATGTAATTTAGATTTTGAACCTGGATATTTTATCTGATTATGATTCTGTTTGCATAATTCTTTTTCAGGGACGAAAAAAGATAAGTTTGGGGATATTTGATGTATTGCAAAATACATCTATTTATCTTGTATAGTTTGTATGGTTTTTGTTAGATTTAGTTTAGTTTTAGTTAGAATATGCGTACTTTTGATTCATTTATGTTTTACAGGTCTTGGTTGGTGAAAGTAGCTGAAAAGAGTGGAAAACGAGTCAAAATATGCTAAAACCAAGTACCGGAACATGAACGGATGATCGAGAGATGAAACGAAATGAAAAATTAGATTTTTAAGGGTTGTCGCGGGTCGTGACATGTTGGAGAAGAGCTTCGCGTGTTGCGAGACTCATGTTTGACCCGTTGACTTATTTGATAGCGCCGCGGGGCGCGTGTGTATTGACTGCGACCATCGCGGGCCGCGAGGAAGGTTAAACGACGTGATTCATGGTTTCTAGGGTTTTAGGGTATTGGTAAAGTATAAATATAAGGTTTTAAAAACCCTAGAAGATATAGAAGGCCTGGGACTGCATTGTACGAATTTGAAAGCTGGTTAGCATGGAATCAAGCCTTAGAATCATTGGATAGAAGCTGGAAGACTAAAGATCAAAGATTTAACGGGTTATACTTTCCCGGTTCATCATGTTTTCTTAGTTTTCTCGTTTACTATAATGAATTCTTTATTTGAAACTTGTATTCTGAACTTCATAACTATGTTTCTTGGCTAAATATCTAAAACTATTTAGGTTGAGATGTACAGTTGTTAAAGTTTGTATTTTTATTGGATGTTAATGTGTTTATGGATTTATCTTGAAAAGTAGCTAACATTGGTTCATTGATTTGATGTGTATACATATTTAATCTGGTTTATTGAATAATTATTATCCCTCATGTTGCTAGTTGAATGTTTTTCAAATAATAGTTCCATGCTAGGTCAATTACTGTGTGTTTTGGCTATTAGATGTTTCGCTAGACGTAGTGATCCATTAGGGTATAATTGTAATTTGGATAAGGTTAAGTGTTCTACCAATCTTAATATCTGTGAGGTGAGAGATTGTCGGTTTGTCTTTACTGTTAGATTGGTAGGGTTAGATACTTGTAAGAAGATCCCCTTAGTTTCCCTTTCACTCATTGCTTACCGAGTTAAATCAAGTTCCATGGTTGCCTTAGACTTTCCACTGTGAGATAGTTAGTCATTTTAGGGCACTTTTCTAGATAATTAGATAACCGTAAGGGAGTCTAGTCAACGGGTAGTCTTAACAGCTTTTTGAGTTCCGTAGGTGTCTTCCCGAGAAGGGTCGGGAGTCATGTTCGGTTTCTCTTAGGGTTTAACATTTAAAGATCCCGGTTCCATAACACATTAGCATCCGATAGAAAGCCTTACGATAACAATTGGGATTCCAACCTAGGTAGTGATTCGTCGTCACTGAGTTCACTTCTAGTTCACGTCGCGTTTTAGTTTGGTTCTTTTAGTTAAATTTATTTTAATTTCAATTTAGGAAATTTAGAACCCCCCCACCCCCCCCCCCCCTCAAAATATAAAATCAATTTAGTCGTGTCAGTTTGTAACACCCTTCTAATTTCTATTCGAATATAATAAAAATAAGCATAATTTTATATAAAAAGTACTTCACTTCAACACAAGTACAAAATAGAAGTTTTAAAGTAATCACATACTAGTTAACTAATAACTAGTGTAAACATCCAAAACATGACTAGTTAATTGTTTACATCATAAACATTGTCTAAACAAAGTCAATTTAACGTGGAAGCTTCAAAAGTTCGTGTTCGGTTCTTCAAAACATGCTTGATCGCCATCCGGAAAGACCCCATCATCACCTAGAGTCAAAACCACTTAAAATGTTATTTTTGACATTGATATAATGCATATAAACGAGTTCTAGCATCAAACCATCGAAAATAAAATAAAAATTAAGTTTTAGGCCTGTCGCGTGTCGTGCCATACTTTTTCGTGTGCCGCGCCAGATCCAAAGGATCCTGTCGCGTGGCGCGGGGGACTCAGATTTCCAGCAGGTGCAAGTTTTTAACCTGCATTTCCTGCCAGCTCCGAAATTCACAAATTTTAACTTCAAATGCTCATAACTTTGGATCCGTAAGTCCGTTTTAGGTGATTCTTTTTCCTATACATCTGTAATTTCATTACCGACATGCCTATGACATTCATTATTCCAAGAATTCGGGTTACGGATAGAACGACTAAAATCAATATGTAATTATTCAACCCACCAAGTTTATACCAATTTTTGTACCAATGTGATAGTAACCTTAAGGCGCTCTTACCCAACATCCGGGGCTTAGTATCACCGGCATTTCATTACCAATCATATGGCTTCATGCTCTTGTGATTGTCGACGCCAAAAGCTAACTATCAACCACTAACACTACTAATTATACAATTATTCGACCCGTTTGGCTCAATTATGGAATCCTCCAGTTATATTGACTACCAAACGCTTCTTAGTCGAATGTTAACCTATTGATTCAAGTAGTGAACCTTGTCACCTCAATCAACACAAACTTTTATTCTAAATCACAACTACACATTTTTAAATATCAAATTTTCTTAATGTAACGAAACGAGTTACATACCTTCAAAGCACACCTTTCAAACGCGCGTCACCACCGGCTTGTCCACTAGACGCTCCGGTTTCCTTTCCTATAGAGTTCAACCACAATATGTTTAGAACTCTTTTCTTATAACATAACGCATAGTTCACCTAATTGTATAAATAAGCGTTGTTTGTTCAAATTTCAACATTCAATATTCTCTTAGGCATTTATACAAACATCTTAAGGCCAGAATTTTACACACTTCATAATCAAGCTCATAGCTTGTTATTTGGCCAAGTTTAACATCATTTTGGCAATTTCACATAAATTTTAACATCCACAAATCAGAAATTACTTTATAGATTTCAGATTACACTAGAACAACTATTATATCCCTAGTGTTTATCAAGTTTATACAAAACCCATTAATCACCTACATTAGTGATTATGGAATTCACAAGAAATAAGCAAGTTTTCAACAATTGATTGTCTAGGGTTTACTCCTAGGCACAATATCATTCCAATTTTACCCATACAACATTCATGCAACCACAATTTCGAATTTCCTAATTTCATCCAGAAATTTAAATTGAGATTTTCTACAAAATTTGCATACCTTATGATCCCTTTGCTGAGGAGATCACTAAACTAGGCTCTGATTTCATTTTGGAACTGAATTGATCCTTCAATTTGACTGATTTTCAAGAACTAGGGTTTTGGAGATGTTTGGTCGCCCCTGTTGTGTTCTAATCGACCCACACACACGAGTGTGTGTAGGATTTTTATTTTTTTTTGTTTTTAATAAAACTTGTTTCACTTTTGGCACATTTAACCCTCCTACTTTCATAAGGTTATTAGTTCAAGTGTTTTTAACACTCTAACTTAGTATTACTTAGATTCTTATCTAACTAGGTTAGTTTTATTCCTAGTTAGTTTATTTCATTTAATATCAACATTTGATTTATAATAAAAAGGATTTCTATTTTGGGGGTGTTACAAGTCCACCCCCCTTAAAAGGGGTTTCGTCCTTGAAACTGGAATACGTACCAAATAATGTCGGGTAGAGACGCCGCATCTCCTCTTCGGACTCCCATGTTGTGTCCGAACCCTTTCTATGCTCCCACTTGATCTTAATTTGGTCAATTTTCTTATTTCGCAAATCCTTAACCTTTCGATCTAGTATCTCGATTGGCCTTACCGCATAGTTAAGGCTATTGTCTACCTCGATATCATCGTAATGGATATAGGCCGTTTCCTCCGCTAAGCACTTTCGGAGTTGTGACACGTGAAACGTGCCATGGATTCTGCTCAGTTTGTCCGGTAATTCGAGGTGATAAGCTACCTTTCCAACCTGTTCAATGATTTTAAATGGCCCAATAAACCTCGGGCTTAGTTTCCCTCTCTTTCTGAACCAGATAACGCCCTTCCATGGGGAAACTTTAACATAACCATGTCGCCCACCTGAAATTCAATCGGTTTTTGTCTTTTGTCGGCATAATACTTTTGCCTGTCTTGGGCCGCTTTCAAGTGAGCTCGAACCACGTCAATTTTCTCGTTAGTGGCTTGGACAACATCTTTATGGGCCAGTTCACGCGGACCCACTTCACCCCAACACACCGGGGTTCTACATTTCCTACCATATAGCATCACATATGGGGCCATGCCAATGCTGGTATGATAGCTGTTATTATAAGAGAATTCTGCTAACGGCAAATACACATCCTAACTGCCCCCAAAGTCAATAATACACGCCCTCAGCATGTCTTCTGTGTTTGGATTGTTCTCTCACTCTGTCCATCCGTCTGAGGATGGTACGCTGTGCTAATAAAAAGCTTTGTTCCCATCTGTTCTTGGAAATCTAGCCAGAAGTGTGAAGTAAACCGGGTATCCCTGTCCGATACAATAGATACTGGTACCCCATGACGTGCCACTCTCTCGTTTGTATATACTTCCGACATCTTTTCCAAAGTATAAGTCTCACGTATACGAATAAAGTGAGCACTCTTCGTCAATCTGTCCACGACCAACCATATAGCATCGAATCCTCGGTTCGTCCTGGGCAGTTTGGTTAACAAGTCCATAGTGATATGTTCCCATTTCCAAACTGGGATTTCTAATGGTTGCAGTTTTCCATATGGCTGTTGGTGTTCCGCCTTAACTTGTAAACAAGTCAAGCACTTCTCTACATACTTTACAACATCCCTCTTCATTCTGCGCCACCAATAGTTTTGTTTTAGATTGTTATACATCTTGGTTGCACCCGGATCAATAGAATAACGGGATTTATGAGCTTCATCGAGTAAAAGCGTCTTGACTCCACTTGAATTTGGGCCCATATTCTTCCGAATCGAGTCTTCAACCCGTTGTTACCATCTGCCAAATCCTTCATGTAACACCTGTGCCTCCACGGCCATCAAACAAATACCAAACCAATGAAATATTATATTTCATACTTGGGATTTGTAAAAATATGTGTATCATTTGCACATATCAATTCTTGTTCAATATCAAACTCTAAATCGCTTTCTGGAAGGTTATACGCGCACTGATGCGTAAATATAACCAGTTTAATGCAACAAACACTCCGGAATAGTGACATAGGCTTAACATACCTTAAATAACCTTTACATAACTTAGATATAAGTTTTGGAAGGTTTGGTGTGGTGAAATCAAAGTTTAATCGCTTATAGGGACTAAAGTTGACAAACTGCGAAAGTATGCCAATTTGAACTGTAACAGACATTCCGGAACATGACCATAAGTTAAACATACCAGAAATATCCTTCACATAGCTTAGAAATAGGCTTTGAGGTGTTCGGTATGCTAAAATAAACTTTTGTGTCATTCAGGGACTAAAAGTGTCAAAAAGTGCACAAGTTTGCATTTTCGCGCATAACTTACGTTCTGAATACATCCGGACATCCAAAAATTTATGTAAGCACTAAAATATTTTATTTTAGTGTTCGGCATAAGAAAAATCCATTCGTCACGTCATTTGGATCGTTTTTCGCGCTTATGCGCATTCCGTCGTAATTAAGCGAACATCGCGTTCGTACGACCAAACGAACCAACACCCGGCATATTTTTGAGCATGTTTCATGTCCACAATGTTTAGGCATCATTTTAGGGCCTTAAAGTTGGCTTTACGGGCCTTGGAAGTGTCGGAAATGGCCTTAAACACGTGCAGGGACTGAAACTGTAATTTCTGAAACTTATTGCTGATCTGTGACTGCTAGGCGGCCCGCCTCAGTTCCTGAGAATCCTTAGGCGGCCCGCGAGGCCCCTTCTGACCAGATTAAGTGCATTTAACCACAAGTTGCAGCTGTTTGATCCTCCACCACATGTTCTAACTTGCTTAGTCAGATGATAAGCATCAATTTGAGCTTCCATAACCTTCCAACAAGTGTACGGATGGGATCGAATCACGGTTTCCATGAAACGATCTCAACGGTGCACCGAATACTATAAATACCCCATGCCCCCCATTGCATAACTTACAAGAATTCTGATTTGAGAAACTCTAAGTTGAAACCATTGTTTCATACCTGAGATTCTTGGATCGGGATTAGCATTCGGGGACCCTGGGTAAGTATTCTTTCGTTCTTTTCCTTATTTTATTGCTTTTCGAGTCCGAAAGTCAAACTTTGTTTGACTTTCAGCATTGACCAGTAATGGTCAATGCGAAGTTCGTTTGAACTTCGCAACGTGAGTGTAATCACGTTGGTCATAGTCCCTTGGGACTATGCCCACTGATTACCACGTTGTCTAGAGTCGTAGGGTAGGCGATCTAATAAATCGCCTATACCTTCGAACTCGACCCATTTGGTCGATCATTAGGATCCGACCAAATACATTAGGTGACCATAGTATATAGGGAATAACCTTCCGAGGTTATACCCTATGGTCACATCGTTTAAGTAGTTGTATGATAGGTAGTTTATATGCCTTAGGTAAATTACCAGAATACCCTTTTCATGTATAATTGATAATTAAGCATATGTAACCTAAACCTTTGTCACATAACTGATTATGTAACATGTTTAGGCATATAACACTTGTCATAGGGCTAGTTAGGCGGTCCGAACGCGTTTCACGCGCACGACGCGTTAAAGTAGCATATGTTACCTTAATGGGTCGCGATGGGTCGAAAGCACTTAGGTTTGGTTTCATTGTAGTATGTAGGCCTTGTTAAACCATATCATATGAGTTCCAATACTCATTTGGTTTACCAAACCTCATCCTATCCGATCTCCCGATTTAAGTCCGGTTTATTTATATAGTTTTAGATTGCCGACTGATTCCGTGCTCCCTCTAGCTTTGTTTGGTTGTTGTTCAAGACCTCTAAGCATTCTCAGGCGAGTACATTCTTCCCCTATTTTACTGTTTTCAACTGTTTTGGGGTGACTCATATGTGCTAAATGTTTTCGATGTTATAACGATGGTTTCAAAAACAATTAAGACGATTTATACAAAACTAATAACGATTTCATAAAGTGAACAAACTTGTTGGTTGTAGTTACATAACAAATGACATTCATTAGCAATGATCAAGCCGACCAGTATTAGGTTATGGTACCATAGGATCTGACAAATCCCGTTATTTACTACACCCGTGGTTATGTGTGGGTATGGTAGGTAGCGACTGAATCTGTAATTATTAATTTACCCTATGGAGGTTTGTTAATACGAAAACGAGAAGCGACGAAAACGAGAAGCGATGAAAGTCACGAAGGTTTGAATGTTATTAGCGAGACGACCTTATAAGTAGTTTCACGACCTAAAACGAATTAAACGATTTACGATTGGTTTTCACATGATGTTTTAACGATTGGGTTAACGATTGGGTTCAAAGCGATATACGATATTATTTTGGTTATACCTATTACATGATTTACATTTGGGCATGAACATTACTTTGGTGGTTTGGTTTGGATTAAGTGATTAAGTAACAATGCGTGTGGAATATGATACAAGCATGGTGGATACGCCGCTGGTACTTCCTATATATAAGTGTTTGTATGGTATTACATATTGTAGCGTTATTTGAATCATTTCAGTTTGAGACATAGAACATTTTATACAAGTAACATACTTTTCACAAGACATTTATTTACAAACAACTTATCTTATACAAACTCATTTTACATGATTATTCATTTAATCATGCATTATTCTCTTATTTATACATATCACCTGAACTTATCATTGTTTTTCAAATAATTTACTAAAACAAATGTTTTTGGGTTAAGAGTCATGGCTACGAGGTTTTACAAATTATAACCCGCTTGATTTGAGTTGGTTAATTAAGTTGCAATATTATACTCTTTTCAAAACAAGGTTTTTAAATAAAGTATTGCAACGTCTAAACTAGCCATGATTTCGACACTCCTACAAAACCTATGTACTCGCCAGCATTTCTTTGCTGACCTCGTTTTCACATATGTTTCAGGTATTGTTGAATGATATCGATTGATAAGATGCATGCTCACATAGGACTGGACAAGGCCTTAGTGACTCAATAACAATGATAGACTATGTTTAAATAGTGTATTTAGATTTCAAGACGATGTAATTATTCAATGTTTAATAAAACGAAACACTTTTTGGTATCCATGGTTATGAAACATTAATTCTGTTGCAACACGCCCCGATGTTTCCGCCGCGCTTTGTTGTTTTACGCGGTCGGGGTGTGACAGAAAAGATGGTATCAGAGCCAATGGTTATAGGGAATTAGGTTATTAGTAATGCTTTGACCTAGTCTATAACCTTCTTAGGACCCTAACGCGAGTTTACTTGCGTTTAGTCATAAAACAATACTGCCACCTATCCTTAGGTGACAACCACAACAAGAACATAAATTTCAAAACCGCTTTGAAAACTAATCATCTGTTCTAGGATGATTGATTACTAGGTTTTGAACCCTCTATTGTAAGGTTTTGAACTCTCTATTATATGGTTTTGAACCCCTTTGAGTTTTCAAAACTTCGTCAAGGTTTTGGGTTTTAAATGATGTGAACACGTGCAAACTGGAAGGGTGAATGCCTGTATTCTGGGTTTTCTGTCTAGGCAAGCACTTCGTATACATCTCATCAGACGCGAGACCAGTTGTGCTTACCTGGGAATTCTTGGGATGAGTGTTCACTTATAGGCAAGCATGTCTTCGCGATACATTATTTTTGACCCATTTACTTTGATTAGTCACCGTCTCATTTGTTTGCCTTAGGTAACAAACAAATGATCGCAATTTTCATGGGTTATCATTCTGTTTTGAATGTCCAATAATCTTTCACCTGTTTCTCCCTATGCCTTTCTTTTTCTTCAAGAATGTCTCTTCATCACGATGACGCCCAGATATCTGAGCAAGCAGCCAAATTCGCTCAGCGAATAGGCGAAGTAGTCCTAAAGACTGTTGAATTAGCTACTGCCAAGTATCATCTCCAGGATGAAGCCACTCAAGAGTCACCAAGACAGGCAGGACCTAGTCAGGCGACAACACCATCTGCCAAGAAACCAATCGAGGAATCAAAGACCATGGATGAACGATCCCCTAAGAAGTCAAAGAAGCGAAAGGCTTCTCAGAACTTCGCCATGATCGCTCATGATTCCCTCGAAATTTTTAAGTACTCGTTTCACTCTAAGAAACAAAGTACAAAAAAAATTAAGTGACATTATGAGTAATCGTGCTTTTCGCACATCTGTGCCTTTAAATCCTTGGTTAGATAACTAAGGGTATTTTCAAATCTCATACCCATTCCGTTTTGATTTTTTTTTTCAACATATACAGTACAAGTATTTCAAAACAATCTTCATGATCTCAAAACATTTCATATAGTTTGAAAACAATTTTTTTTCTAGATGCATTGTCTATGTTATTTCAAAAACATTGACCATGTTATCAAAACCAACCTTCCTAATTTCAAAATATTTCATATAGTCTGAAGACAATATTAACACAATACATTTTATTATCAAGTGCATGATTTCGAAAAGCCTCATTCATGTCTTTCAAAAACCTTATACATAATTTCAAAATTCATCTCGCATGATTTTAAAACATTTTTGTAAATATATCTATCTAATACACCTACTTTATGATTTCAAAAGTATTATATATAAGGCTTCAAAAACGTTAAACACATTTTTCTTAAAAGAACCCCATGCATAGTTTTCAAAAATATTTTCCTCATACATTGACTTAACCTTCAAAATTCTGCTTCATATGTCGCCTTGACATATCAAGCATCTCAACTTCATAAGCATTTTACATCATGTTTTGACCTAAGCATATCCAGTGCAAGGTTTCAAAACATCTTCAACTTCAAAAATTCATATGGGATCTTTTTATCTTCACAATTAGATCCTTGTGGATGATTATCATTCAAATCAGAGTCCTTAATTGGATTCCTTATGTACCTTAATTCGAACATTTCGGTTCCTAATAATCGAAATCGAATTTTCTTTTTGAATCTTTCTATCTTTATAGTTGGATTCTTGATAACGTTTAAAGTACCAAATGAAATCCACGGAATGGATTCCTAGTGTGCTTTAAATGTATGTACGCAATTTACAAGACAAATTAACGAACAATTTTGTGGTAATGTGATATGTGTTTATGTGTTCTCCTCTATGATTTTGTGGGATCCGATTTTCAAATCCTCATAGAATCTTTCATGTTTTCATATGAGGGATTCATAGTAGGATATTCAAAAGGTACTACCTTAAATCCTTATGGGCTTCTACCTGGTAGTTAAGACCCTTGGGTTATATAGTACCATTCCATGATTCGATGAGAGACCCTTTAGTGGTCTAGTCAAAAAGATTGATTCAAGATCTGGTTAAGAATGGCATGTGATGATACAGCTGAAAGGACCCTATGGTGGTCCAGTCACACTCATCACAGGTTTGTTCATTTGATTTTACCCTACACATTATAAAATAGACTGTGTGAACTGTGCAAGGAATTGTCTAATTATGGACGCGTACATAATTATGAAATTTAGTGCATAGAAACCCAGTAATATTTATTATGTGTAAGAACCGATAGTGACAACAATAACGAAATGAGAACGATGTAATGGAGGTACGGTGGACGCACCAATGACGCTTCATATACTTGTATATAAGTGTCCCTCTTACATTGCAAGCATAATGTTATTAAGGTTACTAGAAGTTCAGAACCCTAACCAATATTGTTTGATCTTTTCAACTTCATGTTTTAAACTCTCACAAGTTTCCTCTAAATAAATTTCGGGACGAAATTTCCTAAAGTAGGGGAGACTGTAACACCTGTGCCTCCACGGCCATCAAACAAATACCAAACCAATGAAATATTATATTTCATACTTGGGATTTGTAAAAATATGTGTATCATTTGCACATATCAATTCTTGTTCAATATCAAACTCTAAATCGCTTTCTGGAAGGTTATACGCGCACTGATGCGTAAATATAACCAGTTTAATGCAACAAACACTCCGGAATAGTGACATAGGCTTAACATACCTTAAATAACCTTTACATAACTTAGATATAAGTTTTGGAAGGTTTGGTGTGGTGAAATCAAAGTTTAATCGCTTACAGGGACTAAAGTTGACAAACTGCGAAAGTATGCCAATTTGAACTGTAACAGACATTCCGGAACATGACCATAAGTTAAACATACCATAAATATCCTTCACATAGCTTAGAAATAGGCTTTGAGGTGTTCGGTATGCTAAAATAAACTTTTGTGTCATTCAAGGACTAAAAGTGTCAAAAAGTGCACAAGTTTGCATTTTCGCGCATAACTTACGTTCTGAATACATCCGGACATCCAAAAATTTATGTAAGCACTAAAATATTTTATTTTAGTGTTCGGCATAAGAAAAATCCATTCGTCACGTCATTTGGATCGTTTTTCGCGCTTATGCGCATTCCGTCGTAATTAAGCGAACATCGCGTTCGTACGACCAAACGAACCAACACCCGGAATATTTTTGAGCATGTTTCATGTCCACAATGTTTAGGCATCATTTTAGGGCCTTAAAGTTGGCTTTACGGGCCTTGGAAGTGTCGGAAATGGCCTTAAACACGTGCAGGGACTGAAACTGTAATTTCTGAAACTTATTGCTGATCTGTGACTGCTAGGCGGCCCGCCTCAGTTCCTGAGAATCCTTAGGCGGCCCGCGAGGCCCTTTCTGACCAGATTAAGTGCATTTAACCACAAGTTGCAGCTGTTTGATCCTCCACCACATGTTCTAACTTGCTTAGTCAGATGATAAGCATCAATTTGAGCTTCCATAACCTTCCAACAAGTGTACGGATGGGATCGAATCACGGTTTCCATGAAACGATCTCAACGGTGCACCGAATACTATAAATACCCCATGCCCCCCATTGCATAACTTACAAGAATTCTGATTTGAGAAACTCTAAGTTGAAACCATTGTTTCATACCTGAGATTCTTGGATCGGGATTAGCATTCGGGGACCCTGGGTAAGTATTCTTTCGTTCTTTTCCTTATTTTATTGCTTTTCGAGTCCGAAAGTCAAACTTTGTTTGACTTTCAGCATTGACCAGTAATGGTCAATGCGAAGTTCGTTTGAACTTCGCAACGTGAGTGTAATCACGTTGGTCATAGTCCCTTGGGACTATGCCCACTGATTACCACGTTGTCTAGAGTCGTAGGGTAGGCGATCTAATAAATCGCCTATACCTTCGAACTCGACCCATTTGGTCGATCATTAGGATCCGACCAAATACATTAGGTGACCATAGTATATAGGGAATAACCTTCCGAGGTTATACCCTATGGTCACATCGTTTAAGTAGTTGTATGATAGGTAGTTTATATGCCTTAGGTAAATTACCAGAATACCCTTTTCATGTATAATTGATAATTAAGCATATGTAACCTAAACCTTTGTCACATAACTGATTATGTAACATGTTTAGGCATATAACACTTGTCATAGGGCTAGTTAGGCGGTCCGAACGCGTTTCACGCGCACGACGCGTTAAAGTAGCATATGTTACCTTAATGGGTCGCGATGGGTCGAAAGCACTTAGGTTTGGTTTCATTGTAGTATGTAGGCCTTGTTAAACCATATCATATGAGTTCCAATACTCATTTGGTTTACCAAACCTCATCCTATCCGATCTCCCGATTTAAGTCCGGTTTATTTATATAGTTTTAGATTGCCGACTGATTCCGTGCTCCCTCTAGCGTTGTTTGGTTGTTGTTCAAGACCTCTAAGCATTCTCAGGCGAGTACAATCTTCCCCTATTTTACTGTTTTCAACTGTTTTGGGGTGACTCATATGTGCTAAATGTTTTCGATGTTATAACGATGGTTTCAAAAACAATTAAGACGATTTATACAAAACTAATAACGATTTCATAAAGTGAACAAACTTGTTGGTTGTAGTTACATAACAAATGACATTCATTAGCAATGATCAAGCCGACCAGTATTAGGTTATGGTACCATAGGATCTGACAAATCCCGTTATTTACTACACCCGTGGTTATGTGTGGGTATGGTAGGTAGCGACTGAATCTGTAATTATTAATTTACCCTATGGAGGTTTGTTAATACGAAAACGAGAAGCGACGAAAACGAGAAGCGATGAAAGTCACGAAGGTTTGAATGTTATTAGCGAGACGACCTTATAAGTAGTTTCACGACCTAAAACGAATTAAACGATTTACGATTGGTTTTCACATGATGTTTTAACGATTGGGTTAACGATTGGGTTCAAAGCGATATACGATATTATTTTGGTTATACCTATTACATGATTTACATTTGGGCATGAACATTACTTTGGTGGTTTGGTTTGGATTAAGTGATTAAGTAACAATGCGTGTGGAATATGATACAAGCATGGTGGATACGCCGCTGGTACTTCCTATATATAAGTGTTTGTATGGTATTACATATTGTAGCGTTATTTGAATCATTTCAGTTTGAGACATAGAACATTTTATACAAGTAACATACTTTTCACAAGACATTTATTTACAAACAACTTATCTTATACAAACTCATTTTACATGATTATTCATTTAATCATGCATTATTCTCTTATTTATACATATCACCTGAACTTATCATTGTTTTTCAAATAATTTACTAAAACAAATGTTTTTGGGTTAAGAGTCATGGCTACGAGGTTTTACAAATTATAACCCGCTTGATTTGAGTTGGTTAATTAAGTTGCAATATTATACTCTTTTCAAAACAAGGTTTTTAAATAAAGTATTGCAACGTCTAAACTAGCCATGATTTCGACACTCCTACAAAACCTATGTACTCGCCAGCATTTCTTTGCTGACCTCGTTTTCACATATGTTTCAGGTATTGTTGAATGATATCGATTGATAAGATGCATGCTCACATAGGACTGGACAAGGCCTTAGTGACTCAATAACAATGATAGACTATGTTTAAATAGTGTATTTAGATTTCAAGACGATGTAATTATTCAATGTTTAATAAAACGAAACACTTTTTGGTATCCATGGTTATGAAACATTAATTCTGTTGCAACACGCCCCGATGTTTCCGCCGCGCTTTGTTGTTTTACGCGGTCGGGGTGTGACACTTCAGCTGACCAACTATCCTTTCCCTTTTTAAGTTTTCTTCTTTTATCGCCTCGGCTTGTGCTTCTCGGATACGTTCAAGTAAACCCGAGGTTACTACAAGCTGCATCGACCTCATTCGTATTGGGACATAGTCTGATTTCATGCTCAAGGCATCCGCCACAACATTTGCCCTTCCGGTGTGGTAATGTATTTCGCAGTCGTAGTCTTTTACCGTTTCTAACCATCTCCTTTGTCGCATATTTAACTCCTTCTGATCGAAGAAGTATTTTAAACACTTGTGGTCAATAAATATGGTGCACTTTACCCCGTATAAATAGTGCCTCCATATTTTTAACGCAAACAGCACCGCCGCCAGTTCGAGATCGTGCGTGGGATATTTCTTTTCATGCACCTTTAATTGCCTCGAGGCATAAGCTATCACTTTGCCTCGTTGCATTAAAACACATCCGAGCCCCGAAAGTGACGCATCAGAATAGACTACCAAGTCTTCGACTCCGTCCGGCAACGTTAATACTGGAGCTTGTGTTAACCTTTCTTTTAGCGTTTGGAACGCTCTTTCATATTCAACACCCCAAATGAATCTCTCCTCCTTCCGAGTTAATTTAGTTAACGGCGAAGAAATCTTGGAGAAATCTTGAATGAATCTCTTGTACTATCCCGCAAGCCCTAAGAAACTTCTAATTTCCGAAGGGTTCTTCGGAGGGCTCCATTTCGACATGGCTTCTATCTTTGACAGATCAACCAACAATCCGTCGGCACTTATGATGTGGCCGAGGAATTGCCCCTCTCGTAACCAAAAGGCGCACTTTGAAAATTTCGCATACAACCTTTCTCGTCTGAGTGTCTCTAACACTTCCTGTAGATGATGCGCATGATCTGCCTCACTTTTCGAGAACACCAGAATGTCGTCGATAAACACAATTACCAACTTGTCCAACATTGGCTTGCAAACCCGGTTCATGAGGTCCATGAAAGCCGCTGGTGCATTTTTCAGCTCGAATGACATCACGAGGAACTCATAATTTACTTATCGCGTGCGGAAAGCTGTCTTCGGTACATCCTCTTCCTTGACCTTTAATTGGTGATACCCTGATCTTAGGTTAATTTTTGAAAACCAATTCGCACCTTGTAATTGGTCGAATAAGTCGTCTATTGTCGGAAGCGGGTATCGATTCTTTACCGTGAGTTTGTTTAACTCCCGGTAATCGATACACATTCGCATGCTTCCGTCTTTCTTTTTCATGAATAGTACCGGTGCGCCCCAAGGAGACACGCTCGGCCTTATAAATCCTTTATCGAGCAAGTCTTGAATCTGCGACATTAGTTCTTGTAATTCTGATGGAGCGATTCGGTACGGCACTTTAGCTACGGGTTTTGCACCCGGAACCAATTCGATTCCGAACTTTACTTCCCGTTCAGGTGGTATCCCCGGTAGATCTTCCGGGAATACATCTTCGAAGTCACGTACCACCGGTACGTCTCCAATCTTCGATGATTCTTTCTCGGGCTCATTCGCGTATATCATAAACACTCTACATCCATGCTTCATGAGCTTATGGGCTTTCAACATCGATCATATTATAGGATTGCCTCCTTTCTCGCCATAGATTGTAACGTGTTTTCCGCTCGGAGATGTTAGTTTTATCTCTTTACGGAAGCACATGACTTTTGCGTCGTGTCGGGATAACCAATCCATCCCAACAACCACTTGAAATTCTCCCATCGACATCGGGATTAGATCTATCGAGTATTCTTCATCATCAATACTCAATTTATAGCCTTAACAGACATCACACACTATAAAACTCTTGTTATCCCCTATTTCAACTTCTAAGGGCACGGATAATTTCGTTAATACAAATGAAGGATGTCGAATAAATCCATGTGAAATAAAGGATTTATTCGCACCCGTATCAAATAATACACGTGCAGGGATCGTGTTAATTGCGAATATACCTGAGACCACATCGGGTTCTGACTTTGCTTCAGCTGCAGTTAATTGGAAGGATCTAGCCTTCGCGTTTTGGGTCTCCACTTGGACGTCTTTCTCGTTCTTTTTCCCGACTAATTCCGGGCATTCAGACTTTTTGTGACCGGGCTGATAGCACTTGTAACAAACTGAGACTTTACCCGGACATAGAGATGTCGTGTGCCCCGTTTTCCCGCATATGGGACACGGTTTGTCTTTGAAACGACACTCGCCCTTGTGCCCTTTTCAACAAACTTTACAATTTGGAGACCCGCCTTTCACATCCATCTTTCGCGTCGATTCTGATGTTTTCGCCATCTTTGCAGGGCTTGGATTCACATCCTGTGCCCTTTGTTCGCCCATCTCAATCTGTTTCTTCAACCCAATCTCCCGCTCCCGAGCGGTGTTAATGATTTCCGTGAGGGTTTCATACTTTGAGGGAGTCATAAACTCCCGGTATTCAGCGCTCAACATGTTGTAATAGTAGTATATCTTCTGCTCTTCAGTAGTTACTAACTCATCACAGAATCTTAGCTTATCCATAAAAATGCCCATGATTTTATCAATCTTTTCACCCCTTTGTCTTAACTGGATGAACTCCTCCTTGATCCTGTTGATGACTGCCTTGGGACTATAATGTTTAAGGAATGGTACCTTAAACTCATCCCATGTCATGAACCTTGCCGCTTCGGCTCCAATCTCCTTCTTTTTGTTATCCCACCAGTCCTTGGCTTGACCCCTCAACTGACCCGTTCCGTAAGCCACAAAATCGCTCACGTCACAGTGGGTCCTTTCAAACACCCCTTCGACATCACTTAGCCATCTTTGGAATATTATCAGGTCAAGCTCCCTATTGTAAATTTGCGGTTTACACGCCATAAAATCCTTATACGAACATCCCTTACGTTCTCTGGATTTTTCTTTCATAAGGTTGACATTGTCTTCCAACCTTTTAACTCGTTCTTCGACTAATGATAACACTGTATTTTGAATTTTGTCTATGAAACCGGATAGTCTACCCTCAATTGCCTTCCCCACTTCTTCGGCAATTATCTCTTTCAATTGTTCGGTGCTTGTCGGCACCGGATCATTATCATTCCTTTCCGTCATCTTGAAACTGAAATGTTTACATCAATTATTAAACATTTCATTTATATCATAACTTTATTTGCTTCGGTTTAGCTAAGTTCGTAACTTGCTTTGACCGTTCTCATTTAGTGCACTTTCAGGGTTTGAGTGTGTTAACACGCTTTTCCCGTGCACATTAATTCACATCTCTTTTTCTTACATAGGATAAGATCTACTAAAATAAATAATTAATCCTTACCGGACGATCGATCAAGCTTGAACCGAACACTTTGTTGACAACCTTGAGCTCTGATTACCAACTTGTAACACCCTTCTAATTTCTATTCAAATTTAATAAAAATATGCATAATTTTGTATAAAAAAGTACTTCACTTCAACACAAGTACAAAGTAGAAGTTTTAAAGTAATCACATACTAGTTAACTACTAACTAGTTTAAACATCCAAAACATGACTAGTTAATTGTTTACATCTTAAACATTGTCTAAGCAAAGTCAATTTAACGCGGAAGCTTCAAAAGTTCATGTTCGGTTCTTCAAAACATGCTTGATCGCCATCCGGAAAGACCCCATCATCACCTAGAGTCAAAACCACTTAAAATGTTTGTTTTGACATTGATATAATGCATATAAACGAGTTCTAGCATCAAACCATCGAATATAAAATAAAAATTAAGTTTTAGGCCTGTCGCGTGTCGCGCCAGACCCCCCTCACTTTGTCGCGTGTTGCAAGGACTCTCGCGTGTCGCGCTAGATCTTGTCGCGTGGCGCGGGGGACTTGGTTTTCCAGCAGGTGCAGGTTTTTGACCTGCATTTCCTGCCAGCTCCGAAATTCACAAATTTTAACTTCAAATGCTCATAACTTTTGATCCGTAGGTCCGTTTTAGGTGATTCTTTTTCCTATACGTCTGTAATTTCATTACCGACGTCCTATGACATTCATTATTCCAAGAATTCGGGTTACGGACCGAACGACTGAAATCACTATGTAATTATTCAACCCACCAAGTTTATACCAATTTTTGTACCAATGAGATAGTAACCTTAAGGCGCTCTTACCCAACATCCGGGGCTTTATATCACCGGCATTTCATTACCAATCATATGGCTTCATGCTCTTGTGATTTTCGACGCCAAAAGCTAACTATCAACCTCTATCACTACTAGCTACACAATTATTCGACCCGTTTGGCTCAATTATGGATTCCTCAAGTTATATTGACTACCAAACGCTTCTTAGTCGAATCTTAACCAATTGATTCAACTAGTGAACATTGTCACCTCAATCAACACAAAATTTTATTCTAAATCACAACTACACATGTTTTAAATATCAAATTTTCTTAATGTAATGAAACGAGTTACATACCTTCAAAACACACCTTTCAAACGCGCGTCACCACCGGCTTGTCCACTAGACACTCCGGTTTCCTTTCCTATAGAGTTCAACCACAATATGTTTAGAACTCTTTTTTATCACATAACGCATAGTTCACCCAATTGTACAAATATGCGATTTTTTTTCAAATTTCAACTTTCAATATTCTCTTAGACATTTATACAAACATCTTAAGGGCAGAATTTTACACACTTCATAATCAAGCACATAGCTTGTTATTTGGCCAAGATTAACATCATTAAGGCAATTTCACATAAATTTTAACATCCATAAATCAGAAATTACTTTATAGATTTCAGATTACACTAGAACAACTATTATATCCCTAGTGTTTATCAAGTTTATACAAAACCCATTAATCACCTACATTAGCGATTATGGAATTCACAAGAAATAAGCATGTTTTTAGCAATTGATTGTCTAGGGTTTACTCCTAGGCACATATCATTCCAATTTTACCCATACAACATTCATGCAACCACAATTTCGAATTTCTTAATTTCATCCAGAATTTTAGATTGAGATTTTCTACAAAATTTGCATACCTTATGATCCCTTTGCTGAGGAGATCACTAAACTAGGCTCTGATTTCGTTTTGGAACTGAATTAATACTTCAATTTGACTGATTATCAAGAACTAGGGTTTTGGAGATGTTTGGCCGCCCCTGCTGTGTTCTAATCGATCCACACACACTAGTGTGTGTAGGATTTTTTTTTTTTGTTTTTAATAAAACTTGTTTCACTTTTGGCACATTTAACCCTCCTACTTTCATAAGGTTTTAGTTCAAGTGTTTTTAACACTCTAACTTAGTACTACTTAGATTCTTATCTAACTAGGTTAGTTTTATTCCTTGTTAGTTTATTTCATTTAATATCAACATTTGACTTATAATAAAAAGGATTTCTATTTTAGGGGTGTTACACAATTTGTCAAGTTTATAGAGTCTAGTTTACATAATCAGTAGAGTCTCGTGGGTTTGATACTCGGACTTGCTTAGGCTATACTACATTGACCGGTACACTTGCCGATTGTGTGGTCTAGGTTTAGAGAGTCTTAGTTGTAAATTTAAAACTTATAGAGTCTAGTTTAGTGTTTAGTTTAGTTTAGTTAATTTAATTAGTCTACTTTTAGCACATCAACTATCGATGTGAGCCACCTCAATTGCTCCACCACCATTAGTTTCGATGGTTTGAATTTTTATAGTATTGGTGTATATGTGTATATATACCAAAAAAATTTGTTATGTATAGATTCGTATATGGATATATGTGTGTGTGTAGGCTTTTATGTATTGGGTTAGGGTAAAATAGGAAGTGTACCGAGTTAAAAGAACCAAAGAAACTAATCTAAATCATAAATCCAAGGTGAATTGATGGATGAGATTAAAAGTCGGTTTTCACATTTTGGTCTTTATTGGTTTACATTAAAATATAATTTAATAGTGCTAGAAGGGCACACTAGTAATTTACTAAAGGCTGACATAAGTAGCTTCCACATTTTGTCAGCTACACCTAAAGTACAAAAGTTCACATTCTCTCTACTCTATTCTGTTTACGGCAGTGTAGATCTAATTTACCCAGATGTAAACCCCATAAAATGCATATCAAAACACAATCATTGTTGCATTTCCTTGCTCCACCTCAACGCCTCATTTATCAGATTCTCTCGTTATTTACACCGATGTAAAAACAAAAAATCCTATATGTATATAACTTGATATCAATCCAAAACCCAAATCCCAAACATTTTTCTCATTTACGACAATGTAAAAACATTTACAGCAACGTAAACCCAACATATATGTAACAAATAGAACATTTTTTCTAAACATTTACAGCAACGTAAAACCAAAAAAAAACTAATAACACAAGATATTTACCCACCTGCACCTATCCTAAACAACAAGCTTCTTCCTTTAGCCCTCCAAGATCATCTTGCCCAACAAGTAGCTGTGAACAATACCTAGCTTCTATTCCAATCAACAAAATCACCTACAAAAACCAATGCAACAAGCAAATAGATCTCAACCAAAACCAATCAACAAATTGTTTCGTCATGCAAGTCATGGAAATGAATCAAAGTGTTGACCACCAAAAACCCATTTCTTGTATCCTCTCGGTAGGGCGAAAACTGGGTTGTGGGGTACCCGATTTCGGTGATCCTTAAACTCATATGCAAGAGATATTTACAGCACAAATGCTTACCATGTGAAAGGGCGTCGATTCCAAATGGCGCTCTAGTTTCCGACGACAACCGGGAAAGCATCTACAACATTATGATTGTGTAAACTGACCGGAGAAGAGTTCAATCTAGTGTTTTGAAGGGGCGGCTGGACAAAGGTGATGCTATCAGTGGCGGTGTTAGATAAAGGAGATGATATCAAGGGTTCCATCTGAACTTCAGCAATGGTGATTAGGGTTCCGTCTAAACTCCAGCGGTGCTACTAGGGTTTCGACGGTCAGTGGTTATGAGTGGTGGTGTTGGCTAGATGGTGTGTTTGATGTTCTTAATGTTCATCTGGGCTTTTAAGAGAGGGAGAGAGGTGAGAGAGAAAGGGTATGGATGAGAAAGATATAGATCTAGATTTGATTTAAAAAGAAAAAGAGTATGTGGAAGATGTAAAAGGTTCAAATTACCCTCTAACTCCTCATCTCCAATTATTAATGTGAGTGTGAGGTGTAAACCTCTTATTGAATCAAATGAGTTCTTGGGTTCTTATAACTAAGATGGGTTCTTCCTTGATCTCTATCCTTTGTGTATTTATATGTATGTGTGTGTATATATATATCGCAAAAAATTAAGTATATATATATTCACATATAGATATATGTTATATATATATATGTATATTTATTTTTTATATATGTATACATAGGTTTGTATGTAATTATATGTATATATATATACCTAATAATTATGTATGTATATATATATATATAGATTTTATATGTAGGTTTGTATCTATGCATCTATGTTTGTTTGTATTTATATGTAAATATACACATAATATACCCAAAAATTATGTTTATATGTATATATATATATATATATACATGTTTGTATGCATGCATGTGTTTGTGAATGTGTACATGTTTATGTGTATATATGTATTTGTATCTGTAAATGTATTTATGTATGTATGTATATGTATATGTACGTATCTGTCTACGTGTATGTGTATATGTGTGTAAGTGCATGTAGGTGTTCGACCCGAACATGACCCGTTTACCAAATACAGTCAAAACAACATTATGAAAGTTTCTATGATGATGTAAAAGATGAAAGGGTACTCATTAGGGACTACCGCTAGTCAGTAACGGTGATCATAGACTATAGTTCAAGAAATCATTACAATTAATCTAGATGAACATTCCACTTCAATTATTGAATATAAGATTTGATGTCATCAAGGGTTTCGGACTTAGATGTAGGTCCGACATCAAAATTATATTAAATCCCAAGTGGGAGAACAAGGGTTTATGTTACCACTTTCCGGAAGCTTATACAAGCATTAAAATTTGTCTGAAACGCACTATAAGCAGCAAAATTCAGCATTACAAGCTAAAATAACATTCAGAAATAGTGATTAAACATCCAGAATAACTTGTAAAGTGTCGGGATTGAAATCATAACACAAAAGGTACTTCATACCTTATAAATTACACAATTTAGCGTCTTAACGAACCGGCAACCGAACAATTAACCGGACAATACCAAAACACCAAAAATGAACTAGAAGCATTGTTTTAATGTTTTAAAGCTAGTATTGGTCATATAACACATCATAACATCTAAAAACACTTAAACACATATAACACATCATTAAGCATCTAACTTCATTCTTAACACATCATTGAGCATTTACCCCCCTCATTATGACCGTCCCCAAAGGGGACCCACAAGCTTCTCATGTTAACTAGTTTGAAATGGGTCAAAGATGTAGTTTTATTAACCATAGGATTGAAGTTTGGTGGAGGATTATAAGAGAAACCATAAGACTACACAGCTCATCACTTTTCACTTCATCTTTCCAACTCCAACTTCTTCTTCTCTTCTCCTCTCCATTCGGCCAAATCACTCCCACATACACATTCATTTTCAATCATCCTACAACCATTTCAAGTATTCCCAAGGGTGTGCAAGGATCATCAAAGAAGGTTTCAAGCTTTGGAAGTAGAAGGACCTCTTCAAGGAGCTTTTAACCATCTTCTTTTCATTATCTTCATCTTCATTATTTCTTTGCCACTTCCCTAGCCACAAGAGTTAGTAGTAAGCCTTATCATCTTCATTTTACCTCTTGTTAGTGATATGTCACATGTGTACAAGTTAAACCATCAAAAGAACTTAACTTTGAAAGATGAACATGAGAAGAACCAACATAATCTAAAGAAAATGAAGTGTTTCTAGTGTTGTTTGAAGTATGTGATGAAGTTTTTGTTGATCTTGTGTTTTTGTTTAGATCCATCATATGTAAGCTTGTTAGAAGCTTAGATCTAACAAGTGTAAGCATGGATCTTGAAAGATCCATGAAGAAACATGTTATTAAACTTGAAGGTCTTTAAAATTGAACTTGTAAGTAGTTTTAAAATGAAGTAATCATGTTCTTGAACTTACTAATCGTGTGGATGAACAATTTTACCAAATAATGTTTCATCAAAGTTTACAAAATTTACAAATACGCTTTGATTTAAGTAGACATACATTTTAATGTGTAGATCTAAAATACTACAAATTTTCATGAAACATCAAGTTTACTACATGGAAAAGTATGATGAGTTTAGTAATTATTACTTGCAAAAATTGTTAATTCTTGAGTTTTGATGATAAAAAGAAAAAGGGAATTAGCATGTAATAATCCCAACTAGAGGTCATTGGCCATTAACAGTCCTACCTTTGAATATTCCGCCATCAGTCCCACCTTTCACCTATTTTTTGTTACACTGGTCCCCCGTTAAAAAAACTTAACGGAGTTAAGCTTTTTTTCCAAATTACAAAAAAAAAAATTTAGGGCTTTTGATCAGAACGAACAAATCCATTGATGTAAAACTTACCTCGAAATGGTGCTCCAAATGACTTGATTTTTGTTAATTGGAAATTTAAACACCCAAATTGAAGCATCATTTTCATCGTTTGAAGCACCGTTTCGAGGAAAGTTTTACATTAATGGACTCATATCGTTGTTCTGATCAAAAGCCGTAAAAAAATGTTTGTAATTTGGAAAAAAACATAACTTTGTTAAGTTTTTTTAACGGGGTACCGGTGTAGGAAAAATAAGTGAAAGGTGCGACTGGTGGGGGGATATTTAAAGGTGGGACTGTCAATGGCCAATGACCTCTAGTTAGGATTATTAAAGGCCAATTCCCCAAAAGAAAATAAACACATGCTTTAAAACATGGGAAAACCTCCATTTTCCGGGGAGACTATGTCAAAATTTTTATAAAATTTTGACACTTAGAAAAATAAAAAGTTTTGTGAGAACTTTTTCTACAAAAATATTCATGAATGTTTAACAAGGGTTTTCCCTTATTTTTATAAAAAAAGTACAAGCTAACAAATAGAGTTTTCTTCAAGAATTAAAACAATTATAAATATGTATATTTTTAGAGAAAAATATATATATTTAGTGGTCACCAAATTATGTGCTATGTGTATATTATGTGTAAATATATATTAGTGTACACTTATGAACATAAAAATACACTAAATACTCCCAAGGAGTATAAACACCAAATACACATAAAAATACACAAGTAAATATTTATAAATAATATACACTCGTGTATGGACAAAAATACCAAAATATATATTTACAAATATATTTTTTATCAGAATTTATGGACTTTGGACAATATTTTGACAAAAATATACATATACATATATATATATATAGGGGATGGTTCAAATGAAAACAACTTTTATTGCCAAAACTCGAAAACTAACTAAGCCTAAAAAACACACAAATTTTTTTTTACAATTTTTTTATTAAAAATCGCTAGTTTTTATATATAAAAAAAATTCAAAAAAAAATTATTTTTTGTAGTACACATGTGTAATAATACACATGTGTAGTACATATACACATGTGTAATATTAGACATGTGCGCTACAAAAAAATGTTTTTTTTTGAAATTTTTTTATATAATTTAATTAGCGAAAACTATTATGCAAAAAAAAATTGGTATGTTTTTTTGGCTTTTTTAGTTAGTTTTCGAGTTTTCGCGATAACTAGTGGTTTTCATTTTAACCTTCCCCTATATATATATATATATATATATATATATATATATATATATATATATATATATATATATATATATATATGGGAAAGATGTATAGAAAACCCATTTGTGGTTAGAAAACCCGGGAAACTCAAAGCTCCCGACTTTTATTTTATTTTTTTGAAAAAAAATTACACATGTTATATACATGTTTCTAAGGGTTTTGGGCAAAAAAAATCAAAAAAGCGTCGAGTAGATATTTAAAAAAAAAATAAACAAGTTTTGGTGTAACATATGTTACATTCGTCTGACATATGTTACCCTAGAAATTTGTTTTTTTTTTTAAATATCCACTCGGCGCTTTTTTGATTTTTTTTTTTGCCAAAAACCCTTAAAAACATGTATATAACATTTGTAAATTTTTCCTTTTTTAAAAAAAATTCGGGAGGTTAGAGTTTCCCAAGTTTTCTAAATTATAAGAGTTATATATATATATATATATATATATAGGGGAATGTTTAAATGAAAACCACTAGTTAACGCGAAAACAAACTAAAAAAGTCTAAAAAACATACCAATTTTTTTTTGCATACCAATTTTCGCTATTTTAAGTATATAAAGAAAAACTTTTTTTCAAATTTTTTTTTGTAGTGCACATGTGTCATAGTACACATGTCACATGTGTATTATTACACATGTGTACTACAAAAAACAAATTTTTTTTAAAAGTTATATATATATATATATATATATATAAACTAGCGATTTTTAATAAAAAATGTAAAAAAAAATTGGTGTGTTTTTCAGGCTCTTTTAGTTAGTTTTCGATTTTTAATAAATGTATATATATATATTTATATATTACAAACAAGCCTTAAAATATATTATTTTTAAGAAATATAATTCCGGAAAGTACAAAAATCATAAGAAATGATTTTTGACAATTAATTCAAAATATATGAGTATTTATACACAAATACATGTATACTTGCCTAAGTATACATTTGGTAAGATTTTAAGTGTAATTATACTAAAATAATATTGGAAATATTATTTAACAATTTACTTAAATTTATTTTGGAAAATAATATAAGTATACATATATGAACACAAGTTAAAAATATTAAAATATATATAATTACAAATAGAAAATAGAATTTAAATTAACGATAACGCGACGAACGAGTGAAGTCCGACTATCATGGATACGATCTACAAATGTCTCGGACATGCACATCTTACTCGTGCGAGGCACAAAGCCACAATAAGAACATAATCCGTTAACACAACTCACATGTATGCAAAACTAAATATATATTTGTAAAATATATATTAACAATTCAAGAACATATATATTTAAAACAAAACAAATACATAAGACAAGATGGCAACATGTACGTAGTGAATTACAAGTTTAGGTGATTAACATACGTAGAACATTTATAAGTTACGTCGCAAACGAAGAAGATACCGGTGAAGTCTAAGACGCTTGAAGATGCAAAACAGTGAGTTCATGTCCCCACTTTTAAACCTTTTCTTGTTTTCAAAACTTGGGGAAAATACATGTACAATGGTATGTTAAAACTAAGGAATGATACAATAGATAATGTATGAATAGGGTATACGTAAGCACCATTAATCTATATTTAGACCAAGGATCAAAAGGTAAGATCTAGCGGGTATTGACAGCCTCACTCTTGGTCCACGTACCCATGCAGAAGAGTGCTTTTGGGACATAGTTGAAGGGTAATCGATGTATAAATCGCCTAGGTTTGGATGCTTCTATGTTGTCACACATTTTAATGTCCCCGCGAAACATTAGCGATCTCGATTTCCTTACATTTACAACTTACATCTTACAAATACATTTTACAATTAGCTACCATGTTTTATACAAATATAACTCATACATTTTATACATACTGCATGAATTCACACCAACTTTATTGATGATTTTTCAAACTTACACGTATTTCAGAAAATTAATGGAAGCTTTGCGGGTTTATTTTCAAGAAGTCATGTGTCTACGCTCTTTTACCACTTTTGTAGGATTTATTATCATGTCCCGCCTCCTTGCGCCGACATGAGGAATAAATCCTTGATCATTAAATTTGAAACTATGTTGTAAACTTTTAAACTATTATCTTTTGAAGTGATGTAAACACTTTACTTAACTTATGTTTGAAACTTGATACAATGAATGGCATTTGGAGTTTGTTTTTTTCATGTAGTATGTTTACTTATTCATATGCAATGAGAATCAATCACGATCACACCTCACGCTTCCACCTCTCAGCGGGTGTGACAGATTGGTATCAGAGTTTCGATTGTAGTAAACCGGGATTCTTTCTCGAGTCTAGTCTATAGTCCATAGGATCCTCTCATGAAAACAATTTTTACAAAGACAAGAGATTTTCATTGCATTAAACATTTCGCAAAGTCCACTACATAAACTCGTTTTTACAAAAACAAAGCGAGGACAATTTCGTGACATAGACTACACAAAAAGTAGACGTAGAAACTTAAGTTAGTCCACCAGATACAAATAGAATAACTTAAAATGAACAAACGTACTACCTATTGTGTGGAGCTATATATATATATATATATATATATATATATAGAAACGGGTTCAGGAGAGAACGCTCAAAAGTGTGAGAACGGTGAGAACGGATCCTGGCCCAACACGTGGCAGGGGGCCCTAATTTTTATGCGGGGTTACGATTGTCCTTTTATACGTTCCCTCCTTATTCGCGTTATAAATCTCTTTCAAATTAAAACTCCAAAGATTTATTGTTAGCTGCTACCTCCTTTGCAAGCTTTCTCAGATCTATGGCATTTAACGTGGATTCTGTTCGACAAAGTAAAATTCGTTGGCGTTTTCTATTTTTCGTTCCAACAAATCATGCAACAGATATGGCGTTTTGTTCTTTTATCATTGTTCTATGGTGTTTTTTTGTATTATTTTTTTATAATGTGTTGTATGATTTTCAATAGCGTTATTCAATTATGCAATTTAATCGCGTTTTAATTGATATTTAATCCATTATTCAGAATTGCAATTGGAGTTTTCGATAATAATTTTGTTATGTTTTTACGGTCATTGGCGTTTTTCGTCTATTTGATTAGTTTTGAATTTTATTTAGTAGTATTTGTGAATATCAGTTATTACTATTTTGTTAATTTGTGTAAACATTAGTTTTGTTAATTTTGGCGTTTTCATTATGATCTTATATTTTGTTAATTATTTATGTTGTTAAGTGTTTTTAATTATTCATCTCATGGTTTTTTTATCATGTCGTTTTTAAATTATGTGTTTATTATGTCTTGTTTATTATTCAATTAATGGTGTTTTAATGTATAATGTTATTACGAGACATCACTCTGTTTTTCTGATTTTTCTGTTCCTCCCTGTGGTTTTTCAGACGAAGTCACTTCCTCGATTCAAAGGCATTGCCCCAAAACTGGATTACCATTTATCATTCCTGACGTCAGTGAAGAATTAAAGCCCAGAAAGGACATGCTATTCCCAAGCCTTGATGATTGTTATTCAATGTATGTTAAGTATGCCAAGGAGTGTGGGTTTTCAGTCAGGAAAGGGACTACAAAGACAAACTCTAAAGGTGTCTTACATATTAAGTATTTCTTGTGTACGAGAACTGGGGTATATAAGGACAAGAAGGTTGTTACGTTGGACCCCAACCAAAAGGAGCGAGTAGTGCGATCTAACTTTTCAAAGAGGACTGATTATGGTGCACTGTTATGTGTAGTATTTGAGAATGGATTTTGGAAGGTGTATAAGTTTGTCAAGGAGCACAATCATGAACTTGTTGAACATCCTGATAAGCATTTTCTTCCAACTGAAAGACACCTCACTCAGCTTCAGAAGCATGTTATACACGGCATGTCTAAGCTGAATTTGGGTCA
Organism: Helianthus tuberosus; assembly: GCA_030545235.1. NCBI lineage: Eukaryota > Viridiplantae > Streptophyta > Magnoliopsida > Asterales > Asteraceae > Helianthus > Helianthus tuberosus. Next base: position 115,931 of record JARYGA010039316.1, on the reverse strand, counting down.
TATCAAGGCGTTTAATGTTATGAAGACTTGTTTTGGTGGTTTTGAAGACGTGGGCGCAAGCAAAGTTTAATTTAAGAGCTATAAGAGGCAAATTAACTTGTTCATAGGGGAATATGATGCTGATATGGTTGTGAAACATTTGAATGAAAAAAAACATTCCCAGCCTAATTTCTCGTATGATTACATCACAAACGAAGAGAATCGTTTGAAGGGTCTTTTTTGGTGTGACGATCAAGCCAAACGTAATTACCACGTGTTTGGTGATGTGATTTCGTTTGACGCCACGTATCGTTCCAACAAGTAATTTTTTTATAATTCAACTTCTTTGTTTTTGGCGTTTTATTAATTTACATGCAATGACGTTTTTATATTTTACATGCAATGGCTTTTTATTAGCTTACATGCAATGGCGTTTTACTAGTTTACATGCAATGGCGTTTTATTATTGTTTCATTTCTAATCGTGTTTTCATATGCAGATACTCTATGGTGTTTGTATCGTTCACTGGTATAGACAATCATCACTACAATGTTACATTTGGTGCAGCATTGTTGGCGTCGGAAACTGCTGATACGTATATTTGGTTGTTAAGAGTTTTTCTTAAAGCTGTTGGTTCTCAACCAAAAGTTGTTGTCACTGACCAAGATCCAGCGATGAAGAAGGCTATTTGTCACACCCCGACCACATAAAACAACAAAACGTGGCGGAAACATCGGGGAGTGTTGTAACAGAATCATTGTTTCATAACACATGGAAATTGAAATATTGTTTTATTGATTAAAAGAGTTACAATGTCTTGACAATCAAAGAAACATAACATAAATAACTAGTCTTGCATCTTTTATTGTCACTAAGGCCCAAGTCCGCCTAAGTGTATCTTGATAAGTCCTATGCATCATATCATGAAACACATGTGAAAATAGGTACGTCAGCATAAAAATGCCTGTGAGATACATAGGTTTTGTGAAAATAGAATTCATGACTTATGTTTAAGAATATATTTAGTCATGAACCTTGTAATTTGCTTTGTCTTGTAAATCATTTGAAAAGTGATAAATAAACCAAATGATATATATGTATAAAAGAATAATACATGGTTAAGTAAATAACCAAGTAAAATGAGTTTGTATTAGATAAGTTGTTTGTAAAACAATGTATTGTGAAAAGTATGTTATTTGTATAAAATGTTATATGTCTAAATCGAAATGATTCAAATAACGCTACGATATGTAATACCATACAAGCACTTATATATAGGAAGTACCAGCGGCGTATCCACCATGCTTGTATCATATTACACATGCCTCGTTACTTAAATCACTTACTCAAACCAAACCACCAAAGTAAAATGTTTATATATAATCAAATGTCAAAATGTGTGTGTGAAAACCATGTCAAATGTCTATGTCTAATGTAAATCATGAATTGTGTATATCAATGTCAAAATGTTTATGTCTAAGATAAATCATGAATTGTGTATATCAATGTCAAAATGTTTATGTATAATGTAAATCATGAGTTGTGTATATCAATGTCAAAATGTTTATGTCTAATGCAAATCATGTAATGTGTATCCAAAATATGATGTAGGGTAAGTGAAATATATCAACTGAACCATATGTAAAATGCGCAAAAACAAGGTATTAAAGTAAAACATGGTTTAAATCAAAGTTATGTTTTGTGGAACAAATGCATGCTTTACTGATATAAACATCTATGCGGTATTGTGAAATGCATATATCCAAGCCTTGTGATTGTGGCGATAAACCCCTAAACGAATTTAAAGGTCTATCTGTGTTATGTTTATCGAATTCGGTCATTCCTTCCACCCAAACAAACCTAGGGTTCAGGAACGGGAGTTGTCAAGTCCTATGGTACCATTACCTACTAACGAGCGGCGTAGCTAATGTTAATGAATGTATATTGTCCCATTTAAACAACCCAAATGTCATACCAAAATGTAAGCATGTGATGAATAACAAATGTACTAAGTATGCAACAAATGCACATACATAGCATGTGATGTGATGTAATGTAAAACAATGTACTTGTTGGTCCCGTTGATACAAGATCTGATCGTAGGAACAAGATGAATCGATTTCGTCTTAATGTGCGGAATCCATTACGATGAATCACAGATGTGTGCAACACAGAATTCAATGTTTAACTGCTTGTCTGTTCGTTCTATTAAGTGATCTGAAAGTCACAAGATCCGGTAGAAGTTACAGACTATCCGTGCGTGTCAAAAGTTCTAACAAAGTTGCACCGGACCTTCTATTTATAGACAAACTCAGGATACTAAGAAGTGTTGTACGTGCGGGTGGGCTACCCGTGCGTATGGCTTACCCGTACGTATGGCCATCCGCGCGTATGACTTATCCGTGCGGATAAGTCATCCGTGCGTATTCCCATACGTGCGTATTCCCATACGTGCGTATTACCATCCTGACGGGTTGAACTCAACACTTTTACATACAAAACCTATTCCTGAGTTGTCATGCTAACTACATACATACATACAGACAATATACATAAACACAGAATACAAAATATGACCACATGCTGACGGAAGCTACAGACGTAATGTACTAACAGACTCCCCCTCGGATGTAGCTGTAGTACCTTCCAGCTTAGTCTTTAATTCCTTCTGTTGCGTCTTCGCTCCGCGCTTTCTCTCTTCTTTTCTGTGCTTTTTCCTCCAACATCCTTTTTCTCTTTTGTCTTCCCTCAGTCAACCACCAATGTCTGTAGACAGGATCTCCATCACGCTTCCGTTCCCATCTTGGAATTTTGTTTTCTTCAGACTCAATTGGTGTTTGATCTGTTGGAGGAACAATCCCCAATCTACGTTTTCCCAACTCCGCAGCTCTTTCAGCAATCTTTTTAGAACGTTGTTCACGCTTGTATACTTTCAAGAACTCATCAATCTCTAGATCTCTCCATTTTGTCTTCCAGTATCTTCCAGAGTTGATGTCTTTTGCGTAACAAACATCCACAACTTTTTGATATTGCAAAGCTTGCTCTCTATCAGGTCTCTCGTAAACTATCTTGTTGTAGAAGAGACAATCGATATCTTTCTTTGAGCAATTAACAAGCCACATTGGATCTAACACACAGATCCTTCTAGCTTCTCCTGTGGACTTGTTATTTAAAGAGATTATTGCTTCAGCTGTAGTTTGATTATACAACCAACCTTCAAACTCATCGTGGAAATCTTGCTCCATTGCCCTTAAAGGCATATTCTTCAAACAACTTGGAGGTTTGATATCCAGAGTAATATCCTTTTCACCACTTTCTAGGATTCTGACAATCTGTTGAGGAAAATGTGGTTTCCAATCAGGATATCTTTTCTTAGCTTGCAGCTTCACATAATTCCATAATCTTTGATCGTGCTGCTTCACATCTAACCCATGGTAGAATTCTTTGATGTTCTTTGTTTTTACTAACTCATCTATATCCCACCAAGGCAAGGTTTTGATATCAGACAAGAACTCAAAATACTGTACTCCCTGTTCTCTTCTGATTGCATAAACTTTTAAGTCTTCCAAATATCCCCATGAGAGAATGTCACCCCAAGAGAGTTCTTTGTCATGCTTAAAGAATTGAAGTGCCCGAAGTTTCTTTCTCTCTTTTGGCATGACTTTATACCATTTCTTTCTTTCTTCAGCTAAGTTTTCTCTCGGTATAGTATCTGGAATACCTTCTGCAGACACTTTCTCCACTATCTTTCTTCTAATTTCATCTACGTTTCTATCTTTGAACATTTCCGTCAACGAAGGAAATGTTGCATCAATCCCAAAATAATGAAAATGAACTTCATCATCAGATGAATCTGAAGCGTCTTCAACGATTACATCATTGTAATTATCAGCTTCAAAGGCATATCTTGGCTCAAATACATCTTCAGAAGTTTCAGGAATCTCATCTTCAATATCGAACTTAAATTTACCTTCTTGCAAACCCAATTCCTCTAACATCTCTTCCCTTGTTCTACTAACCTCAATCACTTCCTGATTTTTATCTTGTAAGAAAATGACGGTAGGATTTGTGATGAACACCTGATCCATGTGCTGCTTTCCGGAAGTAGAAGTTTCTTGCTGATCATCATCTTCTTGCTCGTTGATCTGATCATTCAGAAACTCTTCAATCCTTTGTTCATCAATAGGATTCTTCACAATCAATCCTGAAGAACCTTGATCATCGTCATCATTCTTCTTATCATCATCTTTCTTATTATCATCGTTTTTCTCATCATCGTTTTTCTCTTCATCCTCATTTTTCTCTTCATCTTCATCTGCTTCATCATCTACAAGAAGTTCTTCATCAGAGTCACTGACTTCTTCTCCTCGAGCTTTCTTTGCTTCTTTTCTCCTTTTCATAACTTTCATTCTGTAAAGACCATCTTTTACGTTGAGTGGCACCATATAAGCATTACCAACAAGAACAAACTGCTTTGTTTTGAATTCTAATAGCAACACTTCTTTGGCCTTCTTCTTCTTTTGATCAGCAGCAACTCTACGAATGATTTCATCATAATCAATGATTTGAGAAGGCTCTCCAACTAACATGAAATCTTGACCATGTAAAACTTGTTCTTGAGCAACTTGGTCTTGAGCATGTTGGTCTTGAGCATGTTCAGCATCAATCATTTCAGCATCAACTTGAAGTGAAGAACCACCAGCTTCCTGAACATCTTCAATTATACTTTTGTTCTTTTGGATAGCATCCTCAGCTAGTCTTCGTTCTCTTTCAAGTCTTCTCTCTTCAACTTTCTTTACTTCAATTTCATTGTAAGCAGCATGAACATCCTTTTTCAAAAGATTTTCCACAACAGAATATAACATCTTCAGTTGTTCATCTTTCATCACTTTGTCTGCTTTCATGGCTTCCATCTCCAACTTCATTGCTTTCATTTCGTTTGAAGTAGATTCACTCATTTCACTGAGCACCTGATTGAGTGTTTGATTTACATCTTGGAGATTCTTGTTCAATGAACAAATTTCTGCCATAAGAGCTTCAATCACTTTAGTATTACTATCACCATCTTCCTTTATTTTCTTCATGGTGCGTTCATCTTGGATTAACACCGTTCTAAGTTGATCATGGGCTTTCATTATCTTGTTCACTTGCTTTAATAAAAGATCACGTTCACTTTCAGCTTTTTCTTTTTCTTTCTCAAGATCTTTGACTTTCTTTGCAAGAACTCTCACTGCTTCATTGTTGAATAAATCATCATCAAAATTCAGATCTTCTAAAGGATCACCTGAAGCAGGTGGAATATTGCTGAAGAAATCATCTGAATCTTTTGGCCGTGAGGACGATTCTGGAATCTCTATAGTTTCTGGTACTTTTGGAAATTCTGAATATGAGACTCCAGCATCAGTAACTTCAATATATTCATCGTGACTAGTCTGTTTTTCGGCTTCTGTTTCTTGTGGTTGAGATGATTCAACATGTTGAGTTTCTTTACCATCATGTTCCTTCTGAACTTGACTTTCGCCTTTTCTTGCACGAACACTTCTTGGAATAAGACCAGCTACAACTGCTTTTCTTTTCTTGATTTGTTTCTTTGGACTTTCAGGATCATAAGTTGAATCTTCTTCGTCTGACCCTTTCTTTTTCTTTGGAGACTTCTTCTTTAACTGAGCTTTTCCTTTTCCAAGAGTAAGTGGATCAAGTTCAGATTCTGATATTGTGGTTTCAGAATCATCATCACTTGAAAGATCTTGAACGACTCCTTCTTGATCTTTAACACCTTGAGCAGCATCCTCATTTTTCTTTAAGAAACTTTGAAGAGATTGTGATAACAACTCAGTTCCTTCTTGAATAACAGCTGACGGTTCCAGAACTTTTTCATCTATCAACTTGTGCTGCTATTTTCCAGAAGACCCTGCAAAACAGATGTTTGACACATTTATTAGAAATTTTCACAATATAAATTCTAATTTCCTTGTGATTCCCCCTTTCACAATACCCTTTTTCACATTCTTCGGAATAGAAACTGCAGGGGACGTCTTTGGAGTTCTTTTTCTTTTTCCATCTTTGATACACCACCATCTTGTATCTTTCTTATAGAACAAACTCATCTTGTCATCTTCATTATCAGAATTGCTGTCTTCATGTCTCCACGCATCATTCTCTGGAGCTACATAGTTTGGATTTGAAATTTTGCAGATCATTCTCTTTGCTCCTGGATTTGGACCTTTGATCAACCTGCTGATTGTGTCAGGTGTCATATGCCTCAATCCCAAAATGTGACTACTTTTCTTTTCTAAACCTTCAAACTGATCATCTATCAACATCTGGACAAACCTAGGATACATAAGAAACCTCTTGCTTCCATCCTTTACATTCTCCATCATGTGATCAAAAATTACTTGAGAGATATTGTACGGTTTGTTCAGCACAAGACAAGCAATGATGTTCATGATATAGTCTTGAGTTTCATCATATCCACCTTTTCTGTGTGACAATGCATGAATCACACAACGAGCCATGAATTTATAAGCGTGACTGAAACTTGTCTTCTGCATCCTTCCATTCACACTACCAGCAAAACCCATCCTACACCACAATCCTTTTACTAGACGTTCAGAAACTATGGTTGGGTCACTATCATTGTCTCCTAAATTCAACACTCTTCTTATAACACCAACTGTCACTTTCATCTCCAAATCTACATCTCTTCCATTCTCATCCTTCTTAGATACAGCAGAATAAATGGTTTTATCACTCTCTTCGTATCTTGCAGCACTCCAAAGTCGTTTCACATGAGATTCATAAGCTAATGTCTTATCAGTTAAGGCCTTAGAGATTCTGCTCTCTCTCAAGAATTTCGCAACATCTTGAACTATTGTATTTTCGGTATACACTTCATCCAATATACAATATATATTATGAGCTTTATCCCAATCCTGCAGATATTTTTATTCATTTAAGAAATAATTTGGGAGCTCAAAATATTCTGACAGAAAAACTTGTTGAATGGTATGACACATGAATGGTTATCCGTACACATGGCTTATCCGTGCGGATAAGTTGTCTGTGCGGACAACTTGTCTATACCCGTATAGCCACCCGTGCGTACAACATAACATTGCCCCGGATTGCCATCCATGCGTACAACAAGAAATTGCCACGGATTGCTATGCGCGCGTACAGCCTGACTTTGCCACGGATTGCCATACGTGCGTACAGCATGAAATTGCTACGGATTGCCATACGTGCGTACAGCATGAAATTGCTACGGATTGCCATCCGCGCGTACAAGTTATGCGTGCGGATACAAGTCACAGATGAAGAACAGTTTATGAACATCAAAAATTTTCTATGGCAAAATCTAAAATTGAACACAGATCTACACAAAGGATGTCAACGTGATCAAAACCCTATGTTCAATGATGTCTAAAACGTCCTATTCACAGGTCAATTTCACAAAAACCTAGCCGACACTATGTACCGTCCAAACATCAGATCTACCAGATTTTAACATGTTATGACACAAATTAAGCCGGTAAAATCCTAGATCTAAGCATTCCGAGCAAAACCCTATGATTTATTCATGACAGAACAAACTAACACAGGCTAGATCTAAGATTAAAGCTCCGAAAGTAAAGGTACGCGATGAACAGATAACAAACAATGGATTATTGCAGATCTGAGTTAGAAAAACATACCTTTGCCATTGTAAATGTTGTGTAATCCAACGAAAACAAAGATCCGTGCAAAGAATTTCGAAATCAGAAAGTCAAAGTGTGAGAGAGAAAGAGTATTGTGCGCGCGGATAGCTTTGACTGACTCTTTGACCCTCTATTTATACTCTCAACAAACGCGTATTGTCACCCGGGCGCATTGCCATCCGTGCGTATGGCTACCCGTCCGGATGAACATCCGAATGAGGCACACTTTAACCTTTTCAAAGGAAACTTTGATTTTTCTCAACTCTTGTCAGTTTTAGAAATCCACTTAAGTTGGTTGGTTCAAATTAATGACCCAAGGAACTTAATTTGTCGACCAAGTCCAACTTAATGACCTTGGTTGACCTGAAACAAAACATACTGACTTTTGAAAATTTTTGTTCAAATATTTTTTCTAAAAAAAATTACAAGTATCAACTTAATGAACTTGTGTTTCACATTTTCAATTACAGATTAGTCATAATTAGCTCCAAACTCATCTACCATCCCAGAAACTTCCTGCATCTTCTATCACTTTTCGAATCCGAAGATCAACTCACCACTTTGGTTTGTCGGAAAATAAAACAGAAAATAAAATCTTTTTGGGATTTTCAATGAAGCAAGAAAACTAGAAATGAAAAACAGAAATAACAGAGTAGAAAATGTAAACTATTTACAAACATATTTTTGGTGAGTGTGTTAAGGAATCATATCAGCTTCCGACAAATTACAAGTACCATTAAGCTTAATTTCATGCCAGACATTAAACAATTCACCTCGATTGTCGATATACTGATCCATCTTAAATTCTTACACACATTTCAATCTGTTCAGGATACAGTTTTAGTGTTTTAGAGACTTAAACTTATACGTGTGTCCCACCTCTTGAATATACTCCCGTATCCAGAATCCCAATAATCAGTCTTACAGGTGAGTATACTACAATGATATCTGTACATAATTTAGGTATGCGAGGGCCGAGGGATCTCAGGTCGATACTTCCGTATACGCAGAGAGATATCAGCTTCGACTTTAAGGAGTGTCCCCTTTAGAGGATCTTTTTGCTACAACATCAGCGACTATCAATTTTATTGTTTCATCGGCATGCTGAGGGTTTAATGCTATGTTTCAAGCATTGCAGAAAGTATTATCCAAGGACTAGGTCAGAACTACCGTTCAGCAGAAGTCCCGGAATAATACCCCAGACATCATTGAGAATAAAGACCTAGTATATCAGATTATGAGGTCTTTCAAACGAGATTTCAGGGGTTACCTATATATCCAAGTAGTATTCCCCACGAAATAAGCAAGTAAGATTTTAGGTTTATATCCCGAACAAATCTACTAAATGTGTAAAAACCTATCGACACATCATTAGTGAAACTGTTTAACGTATTTGAACTTTCCATTTCTTTAGCGTAAAGTAACCGTCTAGCTGATGTACTATCATTTTCCGTTTTTACACAAACTCTTTTTGAAATTTTATCATGTTTTTGGGTTTTTGAAATTTTCTAATGTTTTTGGCTTTTTCGAATTTTTTATTGTTTTTGTATTTTCTGAAAATAAAACTACTATCTCCCCCTAAAAACCAAAACAAGTAAAAATTCGACAAACCATTGCAGATTGTTTTTCAACATCATCTACAGTGGCACCTTCATCAACGCCAACGATTTCCTCCGCATCCGATAGTAACTTCATACCATTAAGTTTCAAAAGATATTTAAAGCGAGTTTTGTCAAAAGCTTTGGTATGTAAGTCAGCTTTTTGTTCATCGGTGTGGATTTTCTCTATTCGTATCAACTTCTTCTCGAAACAGTCTCGGATGAAGTGATGACGAATTTCAATGTGTTTTGTTTTAGCGTGATGAACAGGATTTTTTGTTATGTTAATTGCTGCCTCATTATCAACAAAGATAGGGGTGTTAAGAAATTGCAAACCGTAGTCTCGCATCTGTTGCTGGATCCACAAGATCTGAGAGCAGCAGCTGCTAGCAGATACATATTCAGCTTCACAAGTGGATAAAGCGACAGAGGTCTGCTTCTTGCATTGCCAGGTGACCAATCGTGGTCTGAAAAACTGGCAACCCGCTGTAGTTGATTTAGCATTCACTTTGCAGCATCCGAAATCAGAATCAGAATATCCTTCGAGCATGAAGTCGCCAACTTTTGGATACCACAACCCCAGAGATGGAGTTCCTTTCAGGTAGCGTAGAATCCTTTTCACAATTACCATGTGCGAAGCTCTAGGATTTGACTGAAATCGAGCTGCGAGGCAGGTTGGGTACATAATATCCGGTCTTGATGCCGTCAAGTACATTAACGAGCCGATCATGGAACGATATAATGTTTCGTCTACCTTCTCTCCGGTGAGATCAGGGTTTATCCCATGGTTCGTCGCTAATGGGGTGGACATTTGTGACATTCCTGACATCCCGAATTTCTCCAGAACATCATGAACGTATTTTGTTTGATATATGAAAGTTCCCTCGGGAAGTTGATCAACTTGAAGTCCCAAGAAGAACTTCATCTTACCCATTGAAGACATTTCAAACTTCTGCTTCATAACTTGTTCAAAATCTTTGCAGAGTTGTTCATTTGTAGACCCGAAAATTATGTCGTCCACGTAAATTTGGACAATCAGAAGATGCCCGTCGACTTCCTTTGTGAAAAGAGTGGCGTCTATCTTTCCTCGAGTGAAGTGGTTGGCTAATAGATGTTGAGACAAGGTCTCATACCAGGCTCTCGGGGCCTGATGTAAGCCGTACAACGCTTTGTCAAGGAGATAGACTTTGTCTTTGTTAATTGGGTCGGTGAAGCCCGGTGGCTGTCCGACATAAACCTCTTCTTTCACCTTGCCATAGAGAAACGCCGACTTCACATCTAACTGAAAAACCTTAAATCCTTTCCATGATGCGAATGCAAGGAAGATTCTGATAGCTTCAAGTCTTGCGACAGGGGCATACACTTCGGTGAAATCTATCCCCTCCTGCTGACTGAATCCTTGGACAACGAGTCGAGCTTTGTTTCGAATGATAATTCCTCGATCATCCCTCTTGCATTTAAACACCCATTTGGTATTAATCTTCCGGTGACCATCGGGCAAATCTACTAGCTTCCATACACCAAGCTTCTCGAATTGGCTTAACTCCTCCTGCATTGCATTTACCCACGAATCTTCAGTAAGCGCCTCTTTGTACGTCCTTGGTTCTATCTGCGAGATAAAACAACTTAATGAGAATTCAGTTTGTAAAGGAGCAACTTTTGTGTAAAAACATGTAAGCCCTTGATCAAGCTGTCTTCGAGTGCGGACGCCTGATTGCAGTTCTCCGATTATCAGTTCCTCCGGATGATAAGAAAGCGTTCTTGGCATCACCTCGCCTGAAACATCTACTTCGCTCTCCAAATTTGTGACGCTTTGATCAGCAACTTGTTCACTAACTGGAATAGTTTGATTTGGAAACTGGATTAGCTCCCCCTCAGAGTCTGAATCATCACGATCGAATATTGGTCTGTCTTCAGATTCTTGATTATCATTCTCTACCGTCTGATTATCTTGAGCAACATCATTTTCAAAATCGTCATGTTCTCCAGCATTGCTTGGACCCGCCTCATCATCATTTGAAGCTTGTCGTTTTCGATAAGTTTCTGCTGGAAATCTTTCATCTTCATACTCTCTAAGAATATCCAACTCATCAAAGAACTCTGGTTCTTCTTCCATGTTGAAGGACTCCCACAAAACATCATAATTGAAACGCCATGAGTCGCCCGGATTCTGTGGAGGCATTGTGTGACCTTGACATTCAACATTTTGAGCTTCAATAATTCGCTTCAGACTTGGAACGAAGACTCGTCGTAATGGACTTGCATATCCTACGAATATTCCTTCAAAACTCTTCGGACCAAGCTTTCCAAAAGGCTCTAGAACTGTACAGGGTGACCCGAATGGTTCAAGATATTTCAAATTCGGTTTTCGGTTATTGATCAACTCAAAGCATGTTTTGTTGAATTTCTTGACAGTGAGAACTCTGTTGAGAGTATAGCATGCGGCTGAAACTGCTTCTGCCCAGAAATTTATCGGTAACTTTGAATCAGCAAGCATTGTTCTGGCCATTTCGATTAGCGTCCTGTTTTTGCGTTCTGCTACTCCATTCTGTTGCGGAGTGTATGGAGCACTAAACTCATGCAAGATACCTCTTTCATCACAATATTCTTCCATCTTGTAGTTCTTGAACTCAGTACCATTATCACTTCTAATTCTTCTGATACACCTTTTGTACAAATTTTCAATCTTTCTGAACAACCCCTTCAAACTGTCAAACGTTTCCTCTTTCGACTTCAAGAATAACACCCATGAAAATCTGGAATAATCATCAGTAACCACAAGACAATAAAGTTCTCCGGTAATACTTTTGACATTCATAGGACCAAATAAATCCATGTGAAGTCTCTCCAAAGGTCTTGAGACTGAATTGACTTGCTTTTTGGGGTGTGACTTTCTCTTTTGCTTGCCTTTCATGCAACTAATGCACTCTTTTTCCAGATGAAAACCTTTTATGTGAACTCCCAGAACCAAATCATTGTGCACCAGATGATTCATTTTACGAAGATGAATGTGCCCCATCTTACGATGCCACAGCTTTGATTCTTTCTCTGTTGCTCTCGAAACAAAACAGTGTGCTTGACCCGTTATTGTAGTTGCTACAGTCATGTCTAAAACATACAGATCATTCACTCTAGGAGCTCTCATGATAATCCATTCTTCAGGAATAACAAATCCTGGTTTCAAAATCAAACACTCTTTGTCTGTGAAGTGAGTAGTATACATCCGGTCACAAATCTGCGAGATACTTAGCAGATTATTTTCCAGCTCAGCAATGTAGTTAACTCTTTCAAACGTGACGATCCCGTTGGATAACGTTCCTTCACCAACAATTTTACCACCTTGGTTACCCGCGAACCCTACATAACCTCCATTAATATTTCTGACATCATACAGCAGCGCTGTTTTTCCTGTCATGTGCCGAGAAGCTCCACTATCCATAATCCAACGTGAAACGGATCTCGGAAGCTCCTGCACATGTCAAAAACATTTAATGAGATTTTGATGCTACCCAAGCCTCTTTTGACTCAGGTAACTTGAAATTAAGATGAGTTGTTTTAGTGTAAAGTGGCGGAAAGTTTTTATCATTCATTTTAAGGCTTTCAGCAGTCCCAACTTCAACCTCTTTGAATAAGAAAAATTCGTCTTTTTGAGGTTGATCAGCTGATTGATTTTTCTTCACCACATACTTCTTTTCAGAAGTCGATTTTTGTTTCTCATAAAACTTCAAGGGTACATACTTCTTCTTGGTAGAAGATGATGATTTTTCAGTTTCAGACACCTTTGGTGAATCAACTTTCTTTTCAACAACTTTTGGCTTCCATGTTTGTTGAGGTGATGCAACCCGTTGGTAAAATTTATCATTTTTAGATACCGAATTCTTAACAGGTTCAGTTTTGATCTTGGTGTTATCATTTTTCAAAACATTTTTCTCAACAATCAATGGAGCCTTTCCTTTCACAACATCTCTCTTGATAGAATTTTTTACAGTTTCAGTCTTAGGCTTCAAGTTGGTACACTTTCGTGCAATATTTCCAACTTGATTACATTTGAAGCATGTTCGGGTGTCAACTACCCGACTTAAGCCTTCAGACTGAGGCTGTGAGGCCTTCTTTTCAAAGAACTCTTTGTTTGATTTTAAAAAGATTTCAGACTCTTCATCAGAAAGTGAGCTTAAACTGTTCACAAACATCTTTTTCACAGCAAACTTCTTGTTTTGAACATTCTTTTTCTGATAATTCTTACTACCCTGATATCCTCCCGACCATTTGTTTTGATTGTTGTTAGAAAAACGTGGTGGAATAACAGGTTTCTTATAGTAAGCTTTATCTTTCTCAAAATTCATTTGTCTCTTTGTCTGTTTCAAACCGTCCACTTCAGACAAATCAATTTCAACCAATTTCAAAACATTTTTCAATTTGTTCACATTAACATTCTCCAGAGGAAATTCAAAGTCTGAATACAACTTATCAGAACCAGACATCTTGTACATCACAAGACCCGGTTCATCATTTAAATTGTTTTTAGATTTTGGTTTCGGAATGTAATTGTTCAGAAAACATTCTTCATCTTCAGTCGAATCACTATCCAAGACACTTTCAGCCATGCCTTTTATGATCTCATTTTGAACACTGTCATCGGATGATGATGAAGAAAATGTCACATCAATTGATTCTGGCAGTTTTATCTCATTTGTTTCAACATCATCATTAACCAAACCTGATTGCCTTTTCGAAAAATTGTTTAGAACAGGTGGCGGAACTTGATGAAACCCCACCCCTGTTCCATCACAGTATACATCTTCGCCAGCTTTGGTTTTTCCTATGGGTTTTGGAACAATGTGTTGCAAAACAAAGCTTGCAGAGTTGTAACTGTTTAGTTTCATATTAATACGCTCATTCTCAATTTTAGCTTCTTCAAATTTCAGCTTCAATTTTGCAATTTCATCAAGTTGTTGGTTGATTAGCTCTTCTTTTACTCGAAGAACCCCTGATAATTGAAGATTTTCTTTCGTTGTTTTACCATTTCTCTCATCAGAATCTTTAACCGTTCGCTTTAGCTTCTCAAAATTTTCAGAAATTTTACGATTTTCAAGAATCAACTTTTCATTTTCTTTTCTTATTCTTTCAACGTCATTTTTATCATTTTCAATTTTCTCAGCTAATTCTTTTGATCTATCATTCGAAGCTTTCAGCATTTTGTCACGGTTTAAGATTTGATTCTCAACACTTTTGACTCTACTAGTCAACTCTTCAACCTTCTTACCGCTGAGGTAAGTGATTGTACTACAAACTTTGCACTCTTTCATGCAATTTTTGCAGTCATTTTCAGATTTATCTTTCTTACCTGACTCAAGTGTACCATTTGAACTGACCTTGTTTGTGGACTCAGTTCCAGAACAAGAAACTACCTCAAGTTCTTTTGCTGCAAGAACTTTTTCAGCCATCTTCCTCAAGTTTTCAGCCGTTAGCTCTTGTGATGTATCAATGATCCCATCATCAGCATTCTTTGACTTTGGCTTCTGTTCTGCTTCTTTGACTTTTTCTTCTTTCTCTACTTGTTTCTCATCACCACCTCCCCACCATTCTCTTTGTCTCGCTTCTTCTTCCTCGGCAAATTGTTGGGTAAGAGCATCAACACTTATGGAATCTGGGTCAACTGCAATGTTTCCTTGAGGATCAAGGTAACATTCTCTGTCGGCATCCCACCTTTTTGCTTTTTAGCTTCTTTGTAAGTGTTATAAATTCTGTTCATTCTGGTTTGGGCTTTCATTCTTCGATTGACGAGTTTTTCTTCTTCAGTTCTAATATCTTTAAAAGGAATAATCTTCGTCACGAATGCATAACCCACCGCATCTTCCTCAGGCAATAGTTCGCTCCAATCGTAACCTTCGTCATCATGGATCACGACAAGAGCTCTAGATTTCTCTTTGTTGTCTTCAACTTGCTTCAATCTAGGTGGCTCAGATTTATTCTGGTGATAGATTGCTCTCTTGTAATAATCATCTCTGAAAGGGTTTTCTGACTCATCAGCATATCCATTTCTGCATTCTCGTTTGAAGTGACCTTTCTGCTTACATTTGAAGCACGTCACCTTCGATTTATCAAACCCCAGCTTAGTAGAAGCACCACCAATTGTCTTTCTGCCAGTAATTTCCATGAAACGTTGTGCTCTACGAACAGCACTAGCCATAGCCCAACGAATATCGATTAACTCCATTTCCTCGGGATCAATCTGATCATAATCTTCTTTCGTCAGATTGGTGTTACCTATCTTCCCGGCTACTAACCCTTCATATGACTCTAACACAGATGCTAGAAAGATCATCTGCTGTTTGGCCGACTCCGCATCAAAATTCTGAGCATTCTTCAAATCTACTGCAATGTTGCATGAAAACACATTCTTTGGAACAGATTGCTGTTGACTTGAAGAATTTGATGAAGATCCCTGACTTGGAATATTGGATGAAAAACCTCCATGAAAACCACTGTTTGGATTTGAACTTTCTTTACTTGAAGAGTTTGAATTTTCAGCGGAGAAAGCAGTTCTTGGAGAAACATTCTTGGGAATCATACTCTTTGGATAGTACAACTCCATGTTTTGTTGGTATGATGAATGATTTACTTTGTGAGTTTTCTTTATCTCCAATTCATGACTTTCTAGTCTTTCAATCAGCAAGTCGACGGTTAGATCTTCAGCTTTGATTGTATTCTTTAACATCAGTGCACAGTACTGCCAATCCATCTCTTCTGGTAGTGAGTCGAACAGTTTGTCAACTAGCTCCTCTTGAGAATAAAGAATTCCGTGCCTCGCCAATTCCAACTTTAGGTGCCCAAATCTTTCAATCATTTTACAAACAGATTCATTTTTTAAGCATCCGAACAAATCAAACTCCTTTCTCAGCAATTTCTTTTTGTTTTTGATTATTTCTGCACTTCCTACACATTTTTTATTTAACTTTTCCCATAGATCTTTTGCGTTTGTGTATTCAATGAGTGAAATAATGTCGTCTCTTACGGACTGGTGAATCAAAGCGATGCATTTTTGTTCAGCTATAAAGTTCTCTACGGATTCAGTTTCTGACAAATTTTCACAATCTTGTCTTTCTGCAGCATAACCGTTCCTTAAGTTCTTCCAGCTCTGATATGCGAAAGCTTTCAGCCATTCTTCGAATCTTTTTGCCCACCGATTATATTCTTTGATTGTCATTAGCTTTGGTGGTTTGTTGTAG
Organism: Helianthus tuberosus; assembly: GCA_030545235.1. Classification (NCBI taxonomy): domain Eukaryota; kingdom Viridiplantae; phylum Streptophyta; class Magnoliopsida; order Asterales; family Asteraceae; genus Helianthus; species Helianthus tuberosus. The sequence goes on along the minus strand of JARYGA010039316.1, from coordinate 99,425 downwards.
GTACCATATGCGCTTTCAACACTTAGGGCATCGGATAAAGTTTTCTTCGGGTTTGGATTATCATTTGAATGGTTGGAAGTATCGTCTCCGGAATTACCCGCGAAAGCATACATCTCACTGAAGGGATTCATGAATTCTTCCATTTTCAAATACCTGAAACAATTTTCAAACACTTAGACAATTTTTACAAATTCTAAAAATTTCAAACACTTGAACCGTATGGTTATCCGTTCGAGTAGAAATACGGATGGTGACAAAGCTTATCCACACGGATGGTGATCCGCACGGATTATCGTAAGTAGCTTTGACTTTTTGACTTTTCTGGTTATGCGCACGGGTTGTAATCCGTACGTGTAACAATGCTGATGTCAGCAAACAACTTTCAGCAACCAACTAATCCAATCCGTTAGGACAGCTGTCCGCACGGGTGAGTGACGTCATCAAATACGAACAGATAAACCTGATTTTCGATGAATTTGATCTAGTTTTCGGTTGAATCTGATTATGAAACTAAGTAGGATTATACTTTGAATGATTGCGAGTCGATTGATATCGATTTTAACAAATTTTAACCGTAAATTCTTGCTTAATTTTAAGTTTTTCTGATTTTATGGTGACAAATGAAGAACAAATGCAGAAACTAAGTAGAAGTAGAAGAAATCTGTCAAATTTCCGGTGAAATTTGAATCAAATCGGCAACAGAAGTCAAATCTCCGGTGAAATTTGACTTTGATCGACGAATAAAGCTTGAATTCCGGTGAATTCGGTGTTGTTAATCTCGATTCAGCTCCTTGGACGCTCTGATACCACTTGTTGGTCCCGTTGATACAGGATCTGATCGTAGGAACAAGATGAATCGATTTCGTCTTAATGTGCGGAATCAATTACGACGAATCACAGATGTGTGCAACACAGAATTCAATGTTTAACTGCTTGTCTGTTCGTTCTATTAAGTGATCTGAAAGTCACAAGATCCGGTAGAAGTTACAGACTATCCGTGCGTGTCAAAAGTTCTAACAAAGTTGCACCGGACCTTCTATTTATAGACAAACTCAGGATACTAAGAAGTGTTGTACGTGCGGGTGGGCTACCCGTGCGTATGGCCATCCGCGCGTATGACTTATCCATGCGGATAAGTCATCCGTGCGTATTCCCATACGTGCGTATTGCCATACGTGCGTATTACCATCCTGACGGGTTGAACTCAACACTTTTACATACAAAACCTATTCCTGAGTTGTCATGCTAACTACATACATACATACAGACAATATACATAAACACAGAATACAAAATATGACCACATGCTGACGGAAGCTACAGACGTAATGTACTAACAGTACTAAGTATGCACACAATGGACATACATAGCATAAAATGTAATGTAAAACAATGTACTAAGTATGCACACAATGGACATACATAGCATAAAATGTAATGTAAAACGATGAAATAAGTATGCACACAATGGACATACATAGCATAAAATGTAATGTAAAACGATGTGCTAAGTATGCACACAATGGACATACATAGCATAAACACAATGAAATCATGTACTATAAGTGTACTATTGAACATAACAAGCATGTGATATGAAAACATGAAAAGCACGAAAGTAACAAATAGGCACATGTGTTTCACCCCAAATGTTTGGAAAACAGTAAAAGAGGGGTCTATGTACTCACTTGAGATTGCTCAATAGTCCTAGGATAACCACCAAGCAATGCTAGAAGATCACGGAATCAAACGGTACCTTAATATAGGTAACTACATTAATAAACTGGACCTATAACGGAGGATCGGATAGAATGAGGGCTCGTAAACCAAATAAGTATGGCAACTCATGTAATATGGTTTAACAAAGTCTACATACTAAAATGAAACCTATCCTAAGTGCTTACGACTCATTACGACCCGTTTAGGTAGCTTATGCTACTTTAACACGTCGTTCGCGTGAAACGCGTTCGAAACGCCTAACTAGTCCTATGATAAGTAAAATATGCCTCAACATGTTTAATATTGTTGTCAAATCAGTGTATATACCAAAAGTTATGTTACATATGCTTAAAATGAGTTTTGGCGTAAAACAGGCATTTTGGTAATTTACCTAAGGCATATAAACTACCTATCATACAACTACTTAACGAAGCGACCTTAAGGTATAACCTCGGAAGGTTATTCCCTATATACTATGGTCACCTAATGTGTTTGGTCGGATCCTAATGATCGGCCAAACGGGTCGGGTTCGAAAGTTTAAGCGATTGTTTAGATCGCTTACCTTACGACCCTATATAAGCACTAAACTAAAAGTGACGAGCTAAGCATGTTAAAACATGCTTAACTAAGTTTAGAAAACAGGTTTGGTATCAAAACAAACGGTTTTGATACCTAAGAGTAGTTTGGTTACAAAATACGCAATAACACGCATTTTGGCCGAAACTACGACTTGTCACTGAGCCTAGATAACGTGGTAATCAGTAGGTATAGTCACTAGGGACTATAACCATCGTGATTACGCTCACGTTATGAAGTTTAAATGAACTTCGCATTGACCATAAACTGGTCAACGCTAAAAGTAAAAAAAGAACGAAGGAACACTTTCAAAGGGTCCCCGAAAGCTTTGATCTCCAAGTAATCTCAGGTAGGAAGTGTATGAACACAACCACTTAGAGAAAAACTCAGATTTCAAGTGGGTTTTGCAAGTGATGTTGATGGGTTTTTATAGATGTGGTAGAACCGTTAGGATCGTTTATCGAATAGCGTGCTTTGATCTTGTCCATACACTTGTTGAAATACCCATGGAACACCAAATTGGCCCCTCATTATCCTGAAGGGCAAGTGCAAAAGGGATTAGGTTGGGGTAACAGCTGTTAACAGCTGTTTAATCTAATCTGCTGTTCTGGGGACCCCTTATGGACCGTAAGGGTGATGGCTTACGGTCCGTAAGCCAGCAACTATGCAGAATTGTCAGTTTTGGTCCTTGTTGATGTTTAAGCTCATTTCCGACACGTTTAAGGCCCGTTAAGCCAACGTTAAGGCCCTAAAATGATGCCTAAACATTGTGGACATGAAACATGCTCAAAAATATCTCGGATGTTGGTTCGTTTGGCCGTACGGTTGCGTTGTTCGGTTAATTACGACGGAAGTCGTAACGAACGCAAAAACGGTCCAAAATGCACGACGAATGGAATTTTGACAAGCCAAACACTAAAGCATAATATTATAATGCTTACATAAAATTTTGGATGTCCGGATGCATTCAGAATGTAAGTTATGCGCGAAAATGCAAACTTATGCACTTTTTGATGCTTTTAGTCCCTAAATGAGCAAAAGTTTATTTTAGCACACCGAACCCCTCAAAGCCTATTTCTAAGCTATCTAAAGGATATTTATGGTATGTTTAACTTATGGTCATGTTCCGGAATGTCTGTTACAGTTCAAATTGGCATACTTTCGCAGTTTGTCAACTTTAGTCCCTGTAAGCGATTTAACTTGATTTTTGTCATACCAAAGCCTTCAAAACTTATTTCTAAGTTATGTAAAGGTTATTTAAGGTATGTGAAGCCTATTTCACTATTCTGGAGTGTTCGTTGCATTAAACTGGTTATATTTACGCATCAGTGCGCGCATAACCTTCCAGAAAGCGATTTAGAGCCCGAAATCGAACAAGAATTGATATGTGCAAATGATATACATATTTGTACAAATCCCAAGTATAAAATACAATATTTCATTGGTTTGGTATTTGTTTGATGGTCGCAGTGCCCCAGATGTCACAGTCTCCCCTACTTTAGGAAATTTCGTCCCGAAATTTGTTCAGAGGAAACTTGTGAGAACTTCAAACATGATGTTGAAAAGATCAAACAACATGGGTTAGAGTCCTGAACTTCTAGTAACTTTACAATAACATCATGCTTGCAATGTGAGAGGGACACTTATATACAAGTATATAAAACGTCATTGGTGCGTCCACCGTACCTCTATTACATTGTTCACATTTCGTTATGGTTGTCACTATCGGTTCTTACACATAATAAGTCTTACTGTGGTTTCCGTGCACTGAACTTCGTAATTATGTATGCATCCATAACTACGTAATTCCTTGCATAGTCACGTCGTGCATCTTAAAATGTGTAGGGGAAGAAAACAATGAACGAGCCTGTGATGATTGTGACTAGACCACCATAGGGTCCTTTTAATTAAATCAATAAATGATTTTAATAGACAACCAAGGAGTCTTTTCAGCTTATATCATCACATGTCATTCTTAACCAGATTTTAAATCAATCTTTTTTACTAGACCACTAAAAGGGTCTCTTATGAATCAAGGAGTGGTACTATATAATCCAAGGGCCTTGATTATCACGTAGAAGCCCAATAAGGATTTAAGGTAGTACCTTTTTGAATGTCCTTCTATGAATCCCTCATATGAAGATATGAAAGATTCTACGAGGATTTGGATAACGAATATCCAGAGTATACAAAAACACAAAAAATGCATAAAAGAAGACACAAAATGCATAAACACATAATCACATAATTGTTGAACTTGATTTTAGATTTGTTACCACGTTGTTAATTTATTCTGCTAACTGTGCACATGTATTCAAAGCACACCAGGTATCCAATCAGTGGATTTTGATTGGTGCTTTAAATATTTCTAAGAATCTAACTATAAAGATAGAAAGATCTTTTAAAGGGCAAATTCGATTTCGATTATAAGGAATCGAAATGTTCGAATTAAGGTACACAAGGAATCCAATTAAGGACTCTGATTTGAATGATAATCATCCACAAGGGTCTAATTGTGAAGATAAAAAGATCCCATATTGATTTTAGAAGTTGAAGATGTTTTGAAACCTTGCACTGGATGTGCTTAAGTCAAAACATGAAGTAAAAATGCATATGAAGTTGAGATGCTAGATATGTCAAGGCGACATATGAAGCAGAATTTGGAGGTTAAGTCAATGTATGAGAAATATTTTTGAAAATTATGCATGGAGTTCAAAAAATGTGTTCAATGTTTTTGAAACCTTATATATAATACCTTTGAAATCATAAAGTAGGTGTATTAGGTAGGTATATATTTATAAAAAAAATTGTTTTAAAATCATGCGAGATAAATTTTGAAATTATGTATAAGGTTTTTGAAAACATGAATGATGCTTTTCGAAATCATGCACTTGATAAGAAAATATACTGTGTTAATATTGTTTTCAAACTATATGAAACAATTTGAAATTATGAAGGTTGTTTTTTTTTTTTTTTTGAAAACATAGCCAATGTTTTTGAAATAACATAGACAATGCATTTGAAAAAAAAAATGTTTTCAAACTATATGAAATGTTTTGAGATCATGAAGATTGTTTTTGAAATACTTGTACTGTGTATGTTGAAAAATCAAAACGTAATGGGTATGAGATTTGAAAATACCCTTAGTTATCTAACCAAGGATTCAAAGGCACAGATGTGCAGAAGCATGATTACTCATAATGTCACTTTCTTTTCTGTACTTCGTATCTTAGAATGAAACGAGTACTTAGAATTTTCTATGGGAATCATGAGTAAACAAAAGAATGGGAAATATTCACAATAGTAGTTTGTAAGGAACATAGTTCCTTAATGTAGGTATTATAGGGAAATGCCATCCACACATGTAACTACACTTGTATATCAGAATTTGTGATCAACGATTTATTTATAAACAAAGCTGATTGTTTCACATTACAAGAAAAACAAAGAAATAAAAGCATAAGATTTAAAACAGTAACATCTTATACTCAACCAAATGCTCATCCGTGGGTCAGATTTGCATTGACAATCTTTGTTCACTTGTTCCTGAAATAGGTCGTCTCGCCGTAGTTGTACCAAGTACCAGATGGTAAACGAGCTGGAGCAGGGTTGACTTGGGGTTGGTTTGGACCACCTTGGATTGGGTTACATTAACAAGCACTTGCCAGTTGACCAACTCGCCCACATGATACACACAGACGACACTGTAAGTGAGCTTGGTGATGCCCATTACAATTGTCGCATATTGGTGTCGTTCCCTTGTATGGCTTCCTAGCAGGGGGTTGAGCTGGTTGGTTGGGATGGCTTGACCATTGTGAGCGACCACGGCGAAGTTCTGAGAAGCCTTTCGCTTCTTTGACTTCTTAGGGGACCCAGTCTGTTCATCCATGGCCTTTGATTCCTTGATTGGTTTCTTGGCTGGTGGTGCTGGCTTGACTTCTGCTTCCTTTGGTGGCTCTTGAGTGGCTTCATTGTTGAGACGAGACATGGCAATGCCTAATTCAACAGTCTTCAGGACTACTTAGCCTAATCGCTGGGCATATTTGGCAGTTTGCTCGGATATCTGCGCATCGTTGCGATGAAGAGACACTCTGGAGGAAATGAAGGATATAGGAGGAAACAAATGAAATGACAACACATAGAAATTGCGATCATTTGTTTGTTACCTAAGGCAAACAAATGAGACGGTGACTAATCAAAGTAAGCGGGTCATATTAATGTATCGCAAAGACATGCTTTAGCCTATAAGTGGACACTCACCCCAAGAGTTCCCAGGTAAGAGTGACTGGTCTGATTATGTGGATTTGTACGAACACTCTAGCCTTAGACAGAAAACTCAGAGTACAGGCATCCACTCTTCCAGATTGCACGTGTTCACACTATAAGACCCAAACTTTGACGAGGTTTTGAAAATTCAAAGGGGTTCAAAACCTTATAACAGAGGGTTCAAAACCTAGTAATCAATCATCCTAGAACAGATGATTAGTTTTCAAAGTGGTTTTGAAATTTATGTTCTTGTTGCGGTTGTCACTTAAGGATAGGTGACGGTATTGTTTTATGTCTAAACGCAAGTAAACTCGCGTTAGGGTCCTAGGAAGGTTATAGACTAGGTCAAAGCATTACTAATAACCTAATTCCCAATAACCATGGGCTCTGATACCAACTTTTCTGTCACACCCCGACCACGTAAAACAACAAAACGTGGCGGAAACGTCGGGGAGTGTTGTAACAGAATCATTGTTTCATAACACATGGAAATTGAAATATTGTTTTATTGATTAAAAGATTTACAATGTCTTGACAATCAAAGAAACATAACATAAATAACTAGTCTTGCATCTTTTATTGTCACTAAGGACCAAGTCCGCCTAAGTGTATCTTGATAAGTCCTATGCATCATATCCTGAAACACATGTGAAAATAGGTACGTCAGCATAAAAATGCCTGTGAGATACATAGGTTTTGTGAAAATAGAATTCATGACTTATGTTTAAGAAAATATTTAGTCATGAACCTTGTAATTTGCTTTGTCTTGTAAATCATTTGAAAAGCGATAAATAAACCAAATGATATATATGTATAAAAGAATAATACATGGTTAAGTAAATAACCAAGTAAAATGAGTTTGTATTAGATAAGTTGTTTGTAAAACAATGTATTGTGAAAAGTATGTTATTTGTATAAAATGTTATATGTCTAAATCGAAATGATTCAAATAACGCTACGATATGTAATACCATACAAGCACTTATATATAGGAAGTACCAGCGGCGTATCCACCATGCTTGTATCATATTACACACGCCTCGTTACTAAAATCACTTACTCAAACCAAACCACCAAAGTAAAATGTTTATGTATAATCAAATGTCAAAATGTTTGTGTGAAAACCATGTCTAATGTAAATCATGAATTGTGTATATCAATGTCAAAATGTTTATGTCTAATGTAAATCATGAATTGTATATCAATGCCAAAATGTTTATGTCTAATGTAAATCATGACTTGTGTATATCAATGTCAAAATGTTTATGTCTAATGCAAATCATGTAATGTGTATCCAAAATATGATGTATGGTAAGTGAAATATATCAACTAAACCATATGTAAAATGCACAAAAACAAGGTATTGAAGTAAAACATGGTTTAAATCAAAGTTATGTTTTGTGGAACAAATGCATGCTTTACTGATATAAACATCTATGCGGTATTGTGAAATGCATACATCTAAGCCTTGTGACTGTGGCGATAAACCCCTAAACGAATTTAAAGGTCTATCTGTGTTATGTTTATCGAATTCGGTCATTCCTTCCACCCAAACAAACATAGGGTTCTGGAATGGGAGTTGTCAAGTCCTATGGTACCATTACCTACTACCGAGCGGCGTAGCTAATGTTAATGAATGTATATTGTCCCATTTAAACAACCCAAATGTCATACCAAAATGTAAGCATGTGATGAATAACAAATGTACTAAGTATGCAACAAATGGACATACATAGCATGTGATGTGATGTAATGTAAAACAATGTACTAAGTATGCACACAATGGACATACATAGCATAAAATGTAATGTAAAACAATGTACTAAGTATGCACACAATGGACATACATAGCATAAAATGTAATGTAAAACGATGTACTAGGTATGCACACAATGGACATACATAGCATAAAATGTAATGTAAAACGATGTACTAAGTATGCACACAATGGGCATACATAGCATAAACACAATGAAATCATGTACTATAAGTGTACTATTGAACATAACAAGCATGTGATATGAAAACATGAAAAGCACGAAAGTAACAAGTAGGCACATGTGTTTCACCCCAAAATGTTTGGAAAACAGTAAAAGAGGGGTCTATGTACTCACTTGAGATTGCTCAATAGTCCTAGGATAACCACCAAGCAATGCTAGAAGATCATGGAATCAAACGGTACCTTAATATAGGTAACTACATTAATAAACCGGACCTATAACGGAGGATCGGATAGAATGAGGGCTCGTAAACCAAATGAGTATGGGAACTCATGTAATATGGTTTAACAAAGTCTACATACTATAATGAAACCTATCCTAAGTACTTACGACCCATTACGACCCGTTTAGGTAGCTTATGCTACTTTAACGCATCGTTCGCATGAAACGCGTTCGGAACGCCTAACTAGTCCTATGATAAGTAAAATATGCCTCAACATGTTTAATATTGTTGTCAAATCAGTGTATATACCAAAAGTTATGTTACATATGCTTAAAATGAGTTTTGGCATAAAAAGGGCATTTTGGTAATTTACCTAAGGCATATAAACTACCTATCATACAACTACTTAACGAAGCGACCTTAAGGTATAACCTCGAAAGGTTATTCCCTATATACTATGGTCACCTAATGTGTTTGGTCGGATCCTAATGATCGGCCAAACGGGTCGGGTTCGAAAGTATAAGCGATTGTTTTGATCGCTTACCTTACGACCCTATATAAGCACTAAACTAAAAGTGACGAGCTAAGCATGTTAAAACATGCTTAACTAAGCTTAGAAAACAGGTTTGGTATCAAAACAAACGGTTTTGATACCTAAGAGTAGTTTGGTTACAAAATACGCAATAACACGCATTTTGTCCGAAACTACGACTCGTCACTGAGCCTAGATAACGTGGTAATCAGTAGGTATAGTCACTAGGGACTATAACCATCGTGATTACGCTCACGTTATGAAGTTTAAACGAACTTCGCATTGACCATAAACTGGTCAACGCAGAAAGTCAAACAAAGTTTGACTTTTAATGCTAAAAGTATAAAAAGAACGAATGAACACTTACAAAGGGTCCCCGAAAGCTTTGATCTCCAAGTAATCTCAGGTAGGAAGTGTATGAACACAACCACTTAGAGAAAAACTCAGATTTCAAGTGGGTTTTGCAAGTGATGTTGGTGGGTATTTATAGATGTGGTAGAACCGTTAGGATCGTTTATCGAATAGCGTGCTTTGATCTTGTCCATACACTTGTTGAAATACCCATGGAACACCAAATTGGCCCCTCATTATCCTGAAGGGGCAAGTGCAAAAGGGATTAGGTGGGGGTAACAACTGTTAACAGCTATTTAATCTGATCTGCTGTTCTGGGGACCCCTTACGGACCGTAAGGGTGATGGCTTACGGTCCGTAAGCCAGCAACTATGCAGAATTGTCAGTTTTGGTCCCTGTTGATGTTTAAACTCATTTCCGAAACGTTTAAGGCCCGTTAAGCCAATGTTAAGGCCCTAAAATGATGCCTAAACATTGTGGACGTGAAACATGCTCAAAAATATCTCGGATGTTGGTTCGTTTGGCCGTACGGTTGCGTTGTTCGGTTAATTACGACGGAAGTCGTAACGAACGCAAAACGGTCCAAAATGCGCGACGAATGGAATTTTGACAAGCCAAACACTAAAGCATAATATTATAATGCTTACATAAATTTTTGGATGTCCGTATGCATTCAGAATGTAAGTTATGCGCGAAAATGCAAACTTATGCACTTTTTGACGCTTTTAGTCCCTGAATGAGCAAAAAGTTTATTTTAGCACACCGAACCCCTCAAAGCCTATTTCTAATCTATGGTAAGGATATTTATGGTATTTTTAACTTATGGTCATGTTCCGGAATGTCTGTTACAGTTCAAATTGGCATACTTTCGCAGTTTGTCAACTTTAGTCCCTGTAAGCAATTTAACATGATTTTTGTCATACCAAAGCCTTCAAAACTTATTTCTAAGTTATGTAAAGGTTATTTAAGGTATGTGAAGCCTATTACACTATTCTGGAGTGTTTGTTGCATTAAACTGGTTATATTTACGCATCAGTGCGCGCATAACCTTCCAGAAAGCGATTTAGTGCCCGAAATCGAACAAGAATTGATATATGCAAATGATACACATATTTTTACAAATCCCAAGTATGAAATACAATATTTCATTGGTTTGGTATTTGTTTGATGGTCGCAGTGCCCCAGGTGTCACAGTCTCCCCTACATTAGGAAATTTCATCCCGAAATTTATTCAGAGGAAACTTGTGAGGGCTTAAAACATGATGTTGAAAAGATCAAACAACACGGGTTAGAGTCCTGAACTTCTAGTAACTTTACAATAACATCATGCTTGCAATGTGAGAGGGACACTTATATACAAGTATATAAAACATCATCGGTGCGTCCACCGTACCTCTATTACATTGTTCACATTTTGTTATGGTTGTCACTATCAGTTCTTACACATAATAAGTCTTACTGTGGTTTCCGTGCACTGAACTTCGTAATTATGTATGCATCCATAATTACGTAATTCCTTGCATAGTCACGTAGTGTATCTTAAAATGTGTAGGGGAAGAAAACAATGAACGAGCCTGTGATGATTGTGACTAGACCACCATAGGGTCCTTTTAATTAAATCAATAAATGATTTTAATAGACAACCAAGGAGTCTTTTCAGCTTATATCACATGTCATTCTTAACCAGATTTTAAATCAATCTTTTTTACTAGACCACTAAAAGGGTCTCTTATGAATCAAGGAATGGTACTATATAATCCAAGGGTCTTGATTATCACGTAGAAGCCCAATAAGGATTTAAGGTAGTACCTTTTTGAATGTCCTTCTACGAATCCCTCATATGAAGATATGAAAGATTCTACGAGGATTTGGATAACGAATATCCAGAGTATACAAAAACACAAAAAATGCATAAAAGAAGACACAAAATGCATAAACACATAATCACATAATTGTTTAACTTGATTTTAGATTTGTTACCATGTTGTTAATTTATTCTGCTAACTGTGCACATGTATTCAAAGCACACCAGGTATCCAATCAGTGGATTTTTATTGGTGCTTTAAATATTTCTAAGAATCTAACTATAAAGATAGAAAGATCTTTTAAAGGGCAAATTCGATTTCGATTATAAGGAATCGAAATGTTCGAATTAAGGTACACAAGAAATCCAATTAAGGACTCTGATTTGAATGATAATCATCCACAAGGGTCTAATTGTGAAGATAAAAAGATCCCATATTGATTTTAGAAGTTGAAGATGTTTTGAAACCTTGCACTGGATGTGCTTAAGTCAAAACATGAAGTAAAAATGCTTATGAAATTGAGATGCTAGATATGTCAAGGCGACATATGAAGCAGAATTTGGAGGTTAAGTCAATGTATGAGAAAAATATTTTTGAAAATTATGCATGGAGTTCAAAATATGTGTTCAATGTTTTTGAAACCTTATATATAATACCTTTGAAATCATAAAGTAGGTGTATTAGGTAGGTATATATTTATAAAAAAAATTGTTTTAAAATCATGCGAGATGAATTTTGAAATTATGTATAAGGTTTTTGAAAACATGAATGATGCTTTTCGAAATCATGCACTTGATAAGAAAATGTACTGTGTTAATATTGTTTTCAGACTATATGAAACAATTTGAAATTATGAAGGTTGTTTTTTTTTTTTTTTTTTGAAAACATAGCCAATGTTTTTTAAATAACATAGACAATGCATTTGAAAAAAAAATGTTTTCAAACTATATGAAATGTTTTGAGATCATGAAGATTGTTTTTGAAATACTTGTACTGTGTATGTTGAAAAATCAAAACGTAATGGGTATGAGATTTGAAAATACCCTTAGTTATCTAACCAAGGATTCAAAGGCACAGATGTGTAGAAGCATGATTACTCATAATGTCACTTTATTTTCTATACTTCGTATCTTAGAATGAAACGAGTACTTAGAATTTTCTATGGGAATCATGAGTAAACACAAGAATGGGAAATATTCACAAGAGTAGTTTGTAAGGAACATAGTTCCTTAATGTAGGTATTATAGGGAAATGCCATACACACATGTAACTACACTTGTATATCAGAATTTATGATCAACGATTTATTTATAAACAAAGCTGATTGTTTCACATTACAAGAAAAACAAAGAAATAAAAGCATAAGATTTAAAACAGTAACATCTTATACTCAGCCAAATGCTCATCCGTGGGTCAGATTTGCATTGACAATCTTTGTTCACTTGTTCCTGAAATAGCCCGTCTCGCCGTAGTTGTACCAAGTACCAGATGGTAAACGAGCTGGAGCAGGGTTGACTTAGGGTTGGTTTCGACCACCTTGGATTGGGTTACATTGACAAGCACTTGCCAGGTGACCAACTCGCCCACATGATACACACAGACGACACTGTAAGTGAGCTTGGTGATGCCCATTACAATTGTCGCATATTGGTGTCGTTCCCTTGTATGGCTTCCTAGCAGGGGGTTGAGCTGGTTGGTTGGGGATGACTTGACCATTGTGAGCGACCACGGCAAAGGTCTGAGAAGCCCTTCGCTTCTTTGACTTCTTAGGGGACCCAGTCTGTTCATCCATGGTCTTTGATTCCTTGATTGGTTTCTTGGCTGGTGGTGCTGGCTTGACTTCTGCTTCCTTTGGTGGCTCTTGAGTGGCTTCATTGTTGAGACGAGACATAGCAATGCCTAATTCAATAGTCTTCAGGACTACTTCGCCTAATCGCTGGGCAAATTTGGCAGTCTGCTCGGATATTTGCGCATCGTTGCGATGAAGAGACATTCTGGAGGAAATGAAGGATATAGGAGGAAACAAATGAAATGACAATGCATAGAAATTGCGATCATTTGTTTGTTACCTAAGGCAAACAAATGAGACAGTGACTAATCAAAGTAAGCGGGTCATATTAATGTATCGCGAAGACATGCTTTAGCCAATAAGTGGACACTCACCCCAAGAGTTCCCAGGTAAGAGTGACTGGTCCGATTATGTGGATTTGTACGAACACTCTAGCCTTAGACAGAAAACTCAGAGTACAGGCATCCACTCTTCCAAATTGCACGTGTTCACACTATAAGACCCAAACTTTGACGAGGTTTTGAAAATTCAAAGGGGTTCAAAACCTTATAACAGAGGGTTCAAAACCTAGTAATCAATCATCCTAGAACAGATGATTAGTTTTCAAAGTGGTTTTGAAATTTATGTTCTTGTTGCGGTTGTCACTTAAGGATAGGTGACGGTATTGTTTTATGTCTAAACGCAAGTAAACTCTCGTTAAGGTCCTAGGAAGGTTATAGACTAGGTCAAAGCATTACTAATAACCAAACTCCCTATAACCATGGGCTCTGATACCAACTTTTCTGTCACACCCCGACCACGTAAAACAACAAAACATGGCAGAAACGTCGGGGAGTGTTGTAACAGAACCATTGTTTCATAACACATGGAAATTGAAATATTGTTTTATTGATTAAAAGAGTTACAATGTTTTGACAATCAAAGAAACATAACATAAATAACTAGTCTTGCATCTTTTATTGTCACTAAGGCCCAAGTCCGCCTAAGTGTATCTTGATAAGTCCTATGCATCATATCCTGAAACACATGTGAAAATAGGTACGCCAGCATAAAAATTCCTGTGAGATACATAGGTTTTGTGAAAATAGAATTCATGACTTATGTTTAAGAAAATATTTAGTCATGAACCTTGTAATTTGCTTTGTCTTGTAAATCATTTGAAAAGTGATAAATAAACCAAATGATATATATGTATAAAAGAATAATACATGGTTAAGTAAATAACCAAGTAAAATGAGTTTGTATTAGATAAGTTGTTTGTAAAACAATGTATTGTGAAAAGTATGTTATTTGTATAAAATGTTATATGTCTAAATTGAAATGATTCAAATAACGCTACGATATGTAATACCATACAAGCACTTATATATAGGAAGTACCAGCGGCGTATCCACCATGCTTGTATCATATTACACACGCCTCGTTACTTAAATCACTTACTCAAACCAAACCACCAAAGTAAAATGTTTATGTATAATCAAATGTCAAAATGTTTGTGTGAAAACCATGTCTAATGTAAATCATGAATTGTGTATATCAATGTCAAAATGTTTATGTCTAATGTAAATCATGAATTGTGTATATCAATGTCAAAATGTTTATGTCTAATGTAAATCATGAGTTGTGTATATCAATGTCAAAATGTTTATGTCTAATGCAAACCAAGTAATGTGTATCCAAAATATGATGTATGGTAAGTGAAATATATCAACTAAACCATAAGTAAAATGCACAAAAACAAGGTATTGAAGTAAAACATGGTTTAAATTAAAGTTATGTTTTGTGGAACAAATGCATGCTTTACTGATATAAACATCTATGCGGTATTGTGAAATGCATACATCCAAGCCTTGTGACTGTGGCGATAAACCCCTAAACGAATTTAAAGGTCTATCTGTGTTATGTTTATCGAATTCGGTCATTCCTTCCACCCAAACAAACCCAGGGTTCAGGAATGGGAGTTGTCAAGTCCTATGGTACCATTACCTACTAACGAGCGGCGTAGCTAATGTTAATGAATGTATATTGTCCCATTTAAACAACCCAAATGTCATACCAAAATGTAAGCATATGATGAATAACAAATGTACTAAGTATGCAACAAATGGACATACATAGCCTGTGATGTGATGTAATGTAAAACAATGTACTAAGTATGCACACAATGGACATACATAGCATAAAATGTAATGTAAAACAATGTACTAAGTATGCACACAATGGACATACATAGCATAAAATGTAATGTAAAACGATGTACTAAGTATGCACACAATGGACATACATAGCATAAAATGTAATGTAAAACGATGTACTAAGTATGCACACAATGGACATACATAGCATAAACACAATGAAATCATGTACTATAAGTGTACTATTGAACATAACAAGCATGTGATATGAAAACATGAAAAGCACGAAAGTAACAAGTAGGCACATGTGTTTCTCCCCAAAATGTTTGGAAAACAGTAAAAGAGGGGTCTATGTACTCACTTGAGATTGCTCAATAGTCCTAGGATAACCACCAAGCAATGCTAGAAGATCACGGAATCAAACGGTACCTTAATATAGGTAAATACATTAATAAACCGGACCTATAACGGAGGATCGGATAGAATGAGGGCTCGTAAACCAAATGAGTATGGGAACTCATGTAATATGGTTTAACAAAGTCTACATACTAAAATGAAACCTATCCTAAGTGCTTACGACCCATTACGACCCGTTTAGGTAGCTTATGCTACTTTAACGCGTCGTTCGGGTGAAACGCGTTCGGAACGCCTAACTAGTCCTATGATAAGTAAAATATGCCTCAACATGTTTAATATTGTTGTCAAATCAGTGTATATACCAAAAGTTATGTTACATATGCTTAAAATGAGTTTTGGCGTAAAAAGGGCATTTTGGTAATTTAGCTAAGGCATATAAACTACCTATCATACAACTACTTAACGAAGCGATCTTAAGGTATAACCTCGGAAGGTTATTCCCTATATACTATGGTCACCTAATGTGTTTGGTCAGATCCTAATGATCGGCCAAACGGGTCGGGTTTGAAAGTATAAGCGATTGTTTTGATCGCTTACCTTACGACCCTATATAAGCACTAAACTAAAAGTGACGAGCTAAGCATGTTAAAACATGCTTAACTAAGTTTAGAAAACATGTTTGGTATCAAAACAAACGGTTTTGATACCTAAGAGTAGTTTGGTTACAAAATACGCAATAACATGCATTTTGGCCGAAACTACGACTCGTCACTGAGCCTAGATAACGTGGTAATCAGTAGGTATAGTCACTAGGGACTATAACCGTTTGACCGATTTCCGACCCTGAAAAGTCAGTCAAGGACGTTCATCTTCGCGTATAATGGCGGAATCAGTGTACATGAAGTTACAACAGCTTTTTCCTTTCTAATTCTTTTCTTTTATTGCTTTCTGAATCAATTTTGACAGAGTTTGGTTACACAAGCAATGAGATGGTTCCGCTCCAATGTCAGACATAAATGATCAGGTTTCGCTTATGATGCCTATATATAGCCCCTGAGGTTTCGCTCTTATGACAAGACCAAATAAGCGAAACCCCTTGTTAACCTTATAAGCGAAACCACATGAAGACCCTATGAGCGAAACCCTTGATGTACCTATAAGCGAAACCTACACTTAACAATGTACATATAAGCAAAACCTATACATTAAGACCTAATTTGACTTTTAAGCTCCTATCTTAACATATCTTGACCTAAGACTTAACTAAACGTAGTCAACAGACATATCGTGCATCAACAGACTCCCCCTTGGATGTTGACGAAGTCTTCAGCTCCGAGTCTTCAGTCTTGGTCTTTTCTCCATCTCTTTGTCTTCACATCATAAGCATTCTATCTTCACAGGTTTAGAATCTTGTCCTAGCTTCATCTTCATACATCCCTTTGACTGTTGATCCAGACTCCCCCTTTCACAGACTCCCCCTCTCAATATGCTAGAATCTGAGGTCTTGATCTGGTTCAAGCTTTAACATTTAGCTTCCGTGGGAATAATGAAGTCCAAAACCTGTTTCTCAAACATCAATCATTACAAACTATCTTTTCAACAATAAATCACATACTCAATCAGTTTTAGCAATCCACTCAAGTATTCAGGTCCAAGTAAATGACCCTGATCACTCAATTAATCTACCAAGTTCAATTTAATGACCTTGGTTGATCATTTGACGAATCAAACTGATTTTGAAAACATTTTCAAACAATTTCTGAAAATAACAAGTATCAAGTTAATGAACTTGTTTTTGACTTTTCAATAAATCAAACTCTATCAAAGTAAGCTCTCCTCATTCTTCAGTCCAGAATCTCCTGCATCTGCTTCAAACATCTGAGAATCCAACAATCAACTCTCCACTTTGGTTTGTCAGAAAATAAAGTAGAAATGAAAAATCTTTTTGGATTTTATAAAGTGTTCTAAACTAAGAAATGAAATGCAGAAAACTTAAATTGCAGAAAGTAAACAAAGTAAACTATTTACAAACTTATTTTTGGCGAGTGTGTCAGGGAATCATATCAGCTTTTCAGACAACATACAAGTACCGTTAAGCTTCATTTCATACTCAGACTAAAACAATTCACCTCGATTGTCGATATACTGATCCATCTTAAATTCCCACACAAATTTCAATTTACTCAGGATACGAATTAGATGTCTTATGAACTTAGCTCATTCATGTGTCCCACCTCTTGAATATACTCCCGTATCCAGAATCCCAATATTCAGTCTTACAGGTAGTTATAACACAAATGATATCTGTAAGGGTTAATAAATTATGAAGAATCATGAGAGCTCAGGTCAGAACTACCGTTCAGCAGAGAGATCATGACTCAACTTTAGGGTGTGTCCCCTTTAGAGGATCTTTTAGCTACAACAGCAGCGACTATCAATTTTATTGTTTCATCGGCATGCTGAGGGTTTATGCTATGCTTCAAGCATTTGCGAAAAGTATTATTCGAGGACTAGGTCAGAACTTCCATTCAGCAGAAGTCCCGGAATAGTACCCCAGACATCATTGAGAATAAAAACCTGTATATCAGAATATGAAACCTTTCAAACGAGATTTCAGGGGTTACCTATATATCCAAGTAGTGTTCCCCACGAATTTCACAAGTTTGAAATTTTAGGTTTATATCCCGAATAAATCTACTAAATGTGCGAAAACCTATCGAAATATGATTAGTGAGACTGTTTAACTCATTTAAACTTTACAAATCATTAACATACTGTAATTGTCTAGCCGATGTACTATCATTTTCCCTATATACACAAGCTCTTTTTCAAATTTTATCATGTTTTTGTATTTTTGCACTTTTTACTGTTTTTTGTATTTTCTGAAAAATAAACTATATACATCTATCTACTCCCCCTAAATACCAAAACAAGTAAAAAATCGACAAACCATTGCAGATTGTTTCTCGTCTTCATCCGCAACAGTACTCTCATCAACGCCAATAATGCCATCCGACACTGAAAGAAGCTTCATACCATTCAGTTTTAACAAATATTTAAACCGATTTTTATCAAAAGCTTTGGTATGTAAATCAGCTTTCTGTTCGTCAGTGTGAATTTTCTCAATTCGTATCAACTTTTTCTCAAAACAATCACGAATAAAGCGATGAAGAATTTCTATGTGTTTAGTTTTAGGGTGATGTACTGGATTTTTTGTTATATTTATTGTGGCCTCATTATCAACAAAAATAGGTGTGTTAAGAAACTGCAAACCGTAGTCACGCATCTGTTGCTGTATCCACAGGATCTGAGAGCAGCAACTGCTAGCAGAAACGTACTCCGCTTCACATGTAGATAGCGCCACAGACGTTTGTTTCTTACACTGCCAGGTAACCAATCTAGGTCCAAAGAACTGGCATCCTGCAGTTGTTGATTTGGAATTGACTTTGCAGCATCCGAAATCCGAATCGGAATACCCTTTGAGCGTAAAGTCGCCTTTCCTAGTACCACAACCCCAATGAAGGAGTTCCTTTCAGGTAGCGTAATATCCTCTTCACAATGATCATATGCGAAGCTCTCGGGTTAGATTGATATCTTGCTGCGAGGCACGTTGGGTATATGATATCAGGACGTGAAGCTGTTAAGTACATCAAAGAACCTATCATGGATCGGTAGAACGTTTCATCAGCCCTGTCTCCGGTGAGATCTGGGTGAATCCCATGATTTGTTGCAAGTGGGGTAGCAGCTAGAGTAGAACTTGACATCCCAAATTTCTCAAGAATATCATGAATGTACTTTGTCTGATGAATGAAAATTCCCTCAGGTAGTTGTTCAACTTGTAAATCCAGAAAGAATTTCATCTCCCCCATTGATGACATTTCGAATTTTTGCTTCATCACTGATTCAAAATCTTTGCATAGATTTTCATTTGTTGACCCAAAGATTATATCGTCCACATAAATCTGAACTATCAGAAGATGACCGTCGACCTCTTTAGTGAAGAGAGTGGCATCCACTTTTCCACGAATGAACTTGTTGGCTAGTAGGTGTTGAGACAAAGTCTCGTACCAAGCTCTCGGGGCCTGGTGTAAACCATACAGCGCTTTGTCCAATAAGTAGACCTTGTTTTTGTGGATTGGATCGGTGAAGCCCGGCGGCTGTCCAACATAAACCTCCTCTTTGACCTTCCCATAAAGAAACTCTGATTTTACATCTAGCTGATATACTTTGAAGTTCTTCCAAGACGCAAATGCAAGGAAAATTCTGATTGCCTCTAGTCGTGCTACAAGAGCATAGACTTCTGTAAAATCAATCCCCTCCTGTTGACTAAATCCCTGAACAACGAGTCGAGCTTTGTTCCTTACAACAACTCCTCTGTCGTCTCTCTTGCACTTGAACACCCACTTGGTGTTAATCTTTCTTTGACCATCTGGCAAATCCACTAACTTCCACACTCCTAATTTCTCGAATTGACTAAGTTCCTCCTGCATTGCATTGACCCAAGAATCTTCTGTAAGCGCCTCTTTGTAAGTTCTTGGCTAAACCTGCGAGATAAAACAACTCAATGAGAATTCAGTTTGCAAAGGAGCAACTTTTGTATAAAAACATGTAAGCCCTTTATCAATCTGTCTTCGAGTGCGAACGCCTGTCTGCAATTCTCCTATGATCAACTCCTCTGGATGATATGAAAAAGTTCGCGTCATCACTTCGCTTGGAACATCTACATTTCCCTCCAGATTAGTAACATTCTGCTCTACATCTTGTTCACCAACTTGGTTTGTTTGACTTGAAATCTGAATTTGCTCCCCTTCAGAATCTGAATCACCATGATCAAAGACTGGTATGTTTTCAGCTTCTTGATTATCATCCTGAACTGACTGATTATCCTGAGCAACTTCATTCTGTTGGACATCATCATGTTCACCAGCATTACTCGGACCTGCTTTATCGTCATTTGAAGTTTCCCGTGGTCTTTTAGAATACTCAGCTGGGAACCTTAGCTGTGACTCGTATTCACGCAAAATATCCAACTCATCAAAGAAATCTTCATCATCCTCTGATTCTTCTCTCATGTCAAACGAATCCCAAAGTTTGTCATAATGAAAACGCCATGAATCTCCAGGATTCTGCGGCGGCATAGTATAACCTTGACATTCAACATTTGCAGCTTCAATAATCCGCTTCTCACTTGGAACGAAGACACGTCGCATCGGATTTGCATAACCAACAAATATTCCCTCAATGCTCTTCGGACCAAACTTTCCATGAGGTTCTATAACTGTACAGGGTGACCCGAACGATTCTAGATACTTCAAATTCGGTTTACGATTATTGATTAGCTCAAAGCATGTTTTGTTAAACTTCTTTACAGTGAGAACCCTGTTGAGCGTATAGCATGCGGCAGAAACAGCTTCAGCCCAAAAATTTATCGGTAACTTTGAATCTGCAAGGATAGTTCTAGCCGTCTCGATTAGTGTCCGGTTTTTGCGTTCTGCGATTCCATTCTGCTGCGGAGTGTACGGAGCACTAAACTCATGCAATATACCTCTTTCATCACAAAATTCTTCCATCTTGCTGTTCTTGAATTCGGTACCATTATCACTTCGAATTCTTTTGATACGCCTTTGGTACAGATTCTCAATTTTCTTGAACAATGCCATCAAACTGTCAAATGTTTCGTCTTTCGTCTTCAAGAAAGAAACCCACGAAAATCTAGAATAATCATCAGTAACGACCAAACTGTCACACCCCGACCACGTAGAACATACAAAACGTGGCGGAAACGTCGGGGAGTGTTGTAACAGAATTAATTGTTTCAAATCCATGGCAATTAAAGTTTCGTTTTATTAATCAAACACGAGAGTTAGATTGTTTTAAACAAGAAACAAAGAGTATATAACAAAAAATTAACTAGTTCTTGTCTCGTTTTAAGTCACTAAGGCACAGGTCCGCCTAAGTATGTCTTGA
This sequence comes from Helianthus tuberosus, assembly GCA_030545235.1. Taxonomy (NCBI): domain Eukaryota; kingdom Viridiplantae; phylum Streptophyta; class Magnoliopsida; order Asterales; family Asteraceae; genus Helianthus; species Helianthus tuberosus. Next base: position 77,765 of record JARYGA010039316.1, on the reverse strand, counting down.
TAAGTCCTATGCATCATCTCCTGAAAACACATGTGAAAATAGGTACGTCAGCATAAAAATGCCTGTGAGATACATAGGTTTTGTGAAAACAGAATTCATGACTTATGTTTGAGAAAATGTTTAGTCATGAACCTTGTAATTCGCTTTGTCTTGTAAATCATTTGAAAAACGATAAGATCAGATGATATGTATAAATAAATGTCAGGTTAAATGAATAACCATGTAAAAATGTGTTTGTATAAGATAAGTTGTTTGTAAATCAATGTCTTGTGAAAAGTATGATATTTGTATAAAATGTTATATGTCTCAAACTGAAATGATTCAAATAACGCTACGATATGTAATACCATACAAACACTTATATATAGGAAGTACCAGCGGCGTATCCACCATGCTTGTATCATATTACACACGCATCGTTACTTAATCACATAATCAAACCAAACCACCAAAGTAAAATGTTTAACAATTGTAGAAATGTTTATGTATAGTCAAATGTCTATTGTCAAATGTAAATCATGTCAACAGATACAAATGGTTCACACGGTTCAACAGTTACAAACGGTCCACATGGTTCAACAGTTACAAACGGTTCACATGGTTCAACAGTTACAAACGGTTCACATGGTTCAACAGTTACAAATGGTTCACACGGTTCAACAGTTACGAATGGTTCACACGGTTCAACAGTTACAAACGGTTCATATAATCAAATGGTTACGACGGTTTACATAGTCAAATGGTTACAACGGTTCAAAATGTAGTATAATGTGTTCACATGCTGGATGAGCATATGCAACAGAAACGCAATGTAAAACAATGTACTAAGCATGCACACAAATGGGCATACATAGCATGAACACAATGAAATCATGTACTATAATGTACTAACGAACATAGCAGGAATATGATGTGAAAACATGGAAAGCATGAAAGTAACACGTAGGCACATGTGTTCCACCCCAAAACGTTTGGAAAACAGTAAAAGAGGGGTCTATGTACTCACTTGAGATTGCTTAGAAGTCCTAGGATAACCACCAAGCAATGCTAGAGATCTCGGAATATCAAACGGCACCTAATATAGGTAACTACATTAATAAACCGGACCTAAATTGGAAGATCGGATAGAATGAGGGCTCGTAAACCAAATGAGTATGGAAACTCATGTAGTATGGTTTAAGAAAGCCTACATGCTAAATGAAACCTAACCTAAGTGCATACGACCCATTACGACCCGTTTAGGTAGCTTATGCTACTTTAACGCGTCGTTCGCGTAAAACGCGTTCGGACCGCCTAACTAGTCCTATGACAAGTAACATATGCCTTAACATGTCTAATATTGTTGTCAAATCAGTTTAGATGTCAAAAGTTATGTTACATATGTTTAAAATGAATTTTGGCATCAAAGGGGTATTTTGGTAATTTACCTAAGGCATATAAACTACCTATCATACAACTACTTAAACGAAGCGACCATAAGGTATAACCTCGTAAGGTTATTCCCTATATACTATGGTCACCTAAAGTGCTTGGTCGGATCCTAATGATCGACCAAACGGGTCGGGTTCGAAAGTATAAGCGATTGTTTAGATCGCTTACCTTACGACCCTATATAAGCACTAAACTAAAAGTGACGAGCTAAGCATGTTAAAACATACTTAACTAAGTTTAGAAAACAGGTTTGGTATCAAAACAAATGGTCTTGATACCCACAAGTAGTTTGGTTACAAAATACGCAAGAATACGTATTTTGACCGAAACTACGGCTCGTCACTGAGCCTAGATAACGTGGTAATCAGTAGGTATAGTCACTAGGGACTATAACCGTCGTGATCACGCTCACGTTATGAAGTTCAAACGAACTTCGCATCGAACATAAACTGGTCAATGCAGAAAGTCAAACAAAGTTCGACTTTCGGACTCGAAAAGCAATAAAAGAACGAAGGAACACTTACGAAGGGTCCCCGAATGCTAATCTAGATCAAAATAGCTCAGGTATGAAACAAAGGTTTCAACTTAGAGCACAATTGATCAGATTCTAGTGAGAAATGAAGTGAAGTGGGTTGGGTATTTATAGTATTTCCCGAACCGTTAAGATCGTTTCTTGAATAACGTGATTTAATCTTGTGCGTACATTTGTCAAAATGTTGTGGTAACTAGAAATGGCCTCTTATGAGCTGAAAGGGCAAGTTAGAATGTGTGGATGAGGTTTAATCAGCTGAATTATGCTGACTAATCGATCTTATCTGTTCTGGGAGGCTGACGCGGCCCGCTTTAGGATCAGACAAAGCTCAGGCGGGCCGCCTGGAGCTTCTGATCAGAAAACAAGTTTCCATTTTGACAGTTTCAGTCCCTGTTGTGTTTTAAGGCCATTCCCGACACTTCTAAGGCCCGTAAAGCCAACTTTAAGGCCCTAAAATGATGCCTAAACATTGTGGACATGAAACATGCTCAAAAATATGTCGGATGTCAGTTCGTTTGGTCGTACGAACGCGATGTTCGCTTAATTACGACGGAATGCGCATAAGCGCGAAAAACGATCCAAATGACGCAACGAATGGATTTTTCTTATGCCAAACACTAAAATAAAATATTTTAGTGCTTACATAAATTTTTGGATGTCCGGATGTATTCAGAACGTAAGTTATGCGCGAAAATGCAAACTTGTGCACTTTTTGACACTTTTAGTCCCTGAATGACCCAAAAGTTTATTTTAGCACACCGAAACCCTCAAGGCCTATTTCTAAGATATATAAAGGATATTTATGGTATGTTTAACTTATGGCCATGTTTCCGAATGTCTGTTACAGTTCAAATTGGCATACTTTCACAGTTTGTCAACTTTAGTCCCTGTAAGCGATTTAACTTGATTTTGCCATACCAAAGCCTTTAAAACTTATTTCTAAGTTATGTAAAGGTTATTTAAGGTATGTTAAGCCTATTTCACTATTCCGGAGTGTTCGTTGCATTAAAATGGTTATATTTACGCATCAGTGCGCGTATAACCTTCTAGAAAGCGATTTAGAGCTTGAAATCGAACAAGATTTGATATGTGCAAAAGATACACATATTTATACAAGTCCAAAGTATGAAACACAATATTTCATTGATTTGGTATTTGTTTGATGGTCGCAGTGATCCAGGTGTCACAGTCTCCCCTACTTTAGGAAATTTCGTCCCGAAATTTATTCGTAGGAGTCTATTTGTGACTTTGTGTCAAATAACCACCAGAGATATGTAAAGCATAATCCTGTCATTTCCTTAACGGACATTCTTCAGAACGAAAATGAACAGACGGAGTCATTTTCCTCAACGAGTATTCTTCAGAAGCGGAAATGAAGGAATAAACAAACGGGGATTCATTTCCTCAACGGGCAATCTTCAGAAACGTAAAATGAACTTACGGAGTCATTTTCAACGGGTGCTTCATCAAAAATGGAAATGAAAAGGAGAATCAAACGGATATTCAATTCCTCAACGGACAAATCTTCAGAAATGAAAATGAACAAACAGAGTCATTTTCAACGGTTGCTTCCTCAGAAATGGAAATGAAAATGATAGACAAACGGATATCCATTTCCTCAACGGACAATCTTCAGAAACGAAAATGAACAAACGGAGTCATTTTCAACGGGTGATTCCTCAGAAACGGAAATGGAAATGATAGACAAACGGATATTCATTTCCTCAACGGACAATCTTCAGAAACAAAAATGAACAAACGGAGTCATTTTCAACGGGTGCTTCCTCAGAAACGGAAATGAATAGAGTTAACTTCTAGGCACATGACAAAGCTCGCTGTGGTTTCTGTGCACTAAATTCCATAATTATGTATGCATCCATAATTACGTAATTCCTTGCACAGTCCGCACAGTTTGTCTTGTAATGTTTAGGGGAAGAAAATTAAACTTGTGATGAGGGTGACTAGACTACCATAGGGTCCTTTTAATTAGATCGACAAATGATCTTTTTAATTAGGCCACCAAGGAGTCCTTTCAGCTATATCATCACATGATGTTCCTAACCAGATTTTTAGATCAATCTGTTTAACTAGACCACTCAAGGGGTCTAATTATGGAGTAGTACTTTATAATCCAAGGGACTTAACTACAACGTAGTAGTCCATTAAGGATTTTATGTAGTACCTTTGGGTATCCTACTACGAATCCCTCATATGAAGATACGAAAGGTTCTACGAGGATTTGGATAACAAAACTTGGATTACACAAAAACATATAAAGGAACACATAAGCACATAATCACATAGTTGTTTAACTTGGTTATTAATTTGTTATCGATTGAGAACGGATATGGAAACCAGTCGATGGACTTCAATGTCCTCTGGGATCTATCTGAAGAGATAGGAAGATCTCCCAAAAATTCGATTTTGTTTTCAAAGAAACGTAATAGTCGAATTAAGGAACACAAAAATTTTAGGATTCACGGAAATACCCTTAGGTACCCTATTAAGGATTTATAGTGGTACTTTGGGTATTCGTCCAGTGTTGTAACTTGCGCCTTGTACTTCGTTTCCTTAGAAGAAACGGGTACTTAGGAATTTCGTGGAAAATGCAAGAGATCATAAAGTGGAAGAAAGTTTGGGGGTAGTCTGTCCTTCAAGGAATACGGTTCCTTGATTGTCGGTATTATAAGAGATATGTTGTTTATACATACAACCACATAAATACATTGTGATGTAAATAAAAGATTTATTTATAAACAATGATAACAACTGTTTCATGGACCATGACAACAAAAGAAAGTAATACATAAGACGTGATTATTTCTAAACGATGTTGTAGGTCTGATGCTCATCCCTGTGCTGGATTTGCATTAGCAAGCTTTGGGCAATTTCTTCGGAATTGACCCATCTCGCCACAGTTGAAACAAGAACCTGGTAGAAAACAACCTTGAGCAGGATTGTTGCCAGCTTGGTTTGGCACAGCTGCAGCTGGGCAGACTCTTGTTGTATGGCCTATAAGCCCACAAGTTTGGCATTTGCGGCACTTTACATTGGCATGATGATGGAGGCTACATTGGTTGCACAAGGGTGCAGTTCCATTGTATGGCTTCCTAGCAGGGGGTTGAGCTGGTTGGTTGGGGACGGCTTAATCATTGTGAGTAACCATGGCGAAGTTCTGAGAAGTCTTCCGCTTCTTTGACCTTTTAGGGGATCCAGTCTGTTCATCCATGGTCTTTGATTCCTCGATTGGGTTCGATTCCTCGACCGGTTTCTTGTCACCTTTTCGGAAAAGTTTACCTTTCCTGATCTTTGATTCAGTCAAGGTTGCAGATAGCTCAATGGCCTGTCTAACTGTAGTAGGGTTGCTACCAGTCACAATGTCTTGTATTGAGTCAGGGAGGCCATCAATGTACTTTTCGATTGCCTTATCCAAAGGCGTGACCATGTTTGGGCATAACAGACTTAACTCCTCATAACGATCCGTGTAGGCTCGATGCTCACCGCTGTCTTGCTCAAGATTGTCGAATTCCCTTTCCAAGGCCCTGATCTCATGACGAGGACAGAATTCCTTCATCATAAGGGCCCTAAGTTCAGCCCATGTCTGTGCTAGAGCAACTTCTGCACCACGATCTCTCATAACCCCGTTCCACCACGTAAGGGCTCTTTTCTGGAACACACTCGAAGCAAACTCGACCTTGCGATTGTCAGGACACTGCACGTGGCGGAAAGTATTCTCAATGCTCTCGAACCATTGAAGAAGCCCAGTCGCTCCCTCAGAACCACTAAACTTGAGTGGTTTCGCCGAGTTAAAACTCTTGAAATTGCATGGACCATTGTTGTTGTTGTTGGCTTGATTCCATTGAGCAAAGAGGTTTGGGAATTGAGCAGCCATTTGCTGCGCAATGATTTCTGCCAATTCGGCAGTCGCTATCTGGCTTTCGCGTCGAGGAGGCATTCTAAAAGACGAAACATGAAAGGAAACGAGTGAGAGAATTAGACGAAAAGAATGAGATGAAACAAGTCTGATGAAAGCAAGGATAGTGGTCATTTGTTTGTTACCACCAGGTAAACAAACGACACACAGTGACTAATCAAAGTAAATGAGTCAAAAATAATGTATCGCGAAGACATGCTCGCCTATAAGTGAACACTCATCCCAAGAATTCCCAGGTAAGCACAACTGGTCTCGCGTCTGATGAGATGTATACGAAGTGCTTGCCTAGACAGAAAACCCAGAATACAGGCATTCACCCTTCCAGTTTGCACGTGTTCACATTATTTAAAACCCAAAACCTTGACGAGATTTTGAAAATTCAAAGGGGTTCAAAACCATATAACAGAGGGTTCAAAACCTTACAATAGAGGGTTCAAAACCTTGTAATCAATCATCCTAGAACAGATGATTAGTTTTCAAAGCGGTTTTGAAATTTATGTTCTTGTTGTGGTCGTCGCCTAAGGATAGGTGACGGTATCGTTTTATGACTAAACGCAAGTAAACTCGCGTTAGGGTCCTAAGAAGGTTATAGACTAGGTCAAAGCATTACTAATAACCTAATTCCCTATAACCATTAGCTCTGATACCATCTTTTCTGTCACACCCCGACCACGTAGAACATACAAAACGTGGCGGAAACGTCGGGGAGTGTTGTAACAGAATTAATTGTTTCAAATCCATGGCAATTAAAGTTTCGTTTTATTAATCAAACACGAGAGTTACATTGTTTTAAACAAGAAACAAAGAGTATATAACAAAAATTAACTAGTTCTTGTCTCGTTTTAAGTCACTAAGGCACAGGTCCGCCTAAGTATGTCTTGATAAGTCCTATGCATCATCTCCTGAAAACACATGTGAAAATAGGTATGTCAGCATAAAAATGCCTGTGAGATACATAGGTTTTGTGAAAACAGAATTCATGACTTATGTTTGAGAAAATGTTTAGTCATGAACCTTGTAATTTGCTTTGTCTTGTAAATCATTTGAAAAACGATAAGATCAGATGATATGTATAAATAAATGTCAGGTTAAATGAATAACCATGTAAAAATGTGTTTGTATAAGATAAGTTGTTTGTAAATCAATATCTTGTGAAAAGTATGATATTTGTATAAAATGTTATATGTCTCAAACTGAAATGATTCAAATAACGTTACGATATGTAATACCATACAAACACTTATATATAGGAAGTACCAGCGGCGTATCCACCATGCTTGTATCATATTACACACGCATCGTTACTTAATCACATAATCAAACCAAACCACCAAAGTAAAATGTTTAACAATTGTAGAAATGTTTATGTATAGTCAAATGTCTATTGCCAAATGTAAATCATGTCAACAGATACAAATGGTTCACACGGTTCAACAGTTACAAACGGTTCACATGGTTCAACAGTTACAAACGGTTCACACGGTTCAACAGTTACAAACGGTTCACATGGTTCAACAGTTACAAATGGTTCACACGGTTCAACAGTTATGAATGGTTCACACGGTTCAACAGTTACAAACGGTTCATATAATCAAATGGTTACGACGGTTTACATAGTCAAATGGTTACAACGGTTCAAAATGTAGTATAATGTGTTCACATGCTGGATGAGCATATGCAACAGAAACGCAATGTAAAACAATGTACTAAGCATGCACACAATGGGCATACATAGCATGAACACAATGAAATCATGTACTATAATGTACTAACGAACACAGCAGGAATACGATGTGAAAACATGGAAAGCATGAAAGTAACAAGTAGGCACATGTGTTCCACCCCAAAACGTTTGGAAAACAGTAAAAGAGGGGTCTATGTACTCACTTGAGATTTCTTAGAAGTCCTAAGATAACGACCAAGCAATGCTAGAGATCTCGGAATATCAAACGGCACCTAATATAGGTAACTACATTAATAAACCGGACCTAAATTGGAAGATCGGATAGAATGCGGGCTCGTAAACCAAATGAGTATGGAAACTCATGTAGTATGTTTTAACAAAGCCTACATGCTAAATGAAACCTAACCTAAGTGCTTACGACCCATTACGACCCGTTTAGGTAGCTTATGCTACTTTAACGCGTCGTTCGCGTAAAACGCGTTCGGACCGCCTAACTAGTCCTATGACAAGTAACATATGCCTTAACATGTCTAATATTGTTGTCAAATCAGTTTAGATGTCAAAAGTTATGTTACATATGTTTAAAATGAATTTTGGCATCAAAGGGGTATTTTGGTAATTTACCTAAGGCATATAAACTACCTATCATACAACTACTTAAACGAAGCGACCATAAGGTATAACCTCGTAAGGTTATTCCCTATATACTATGGTCACCTAAAGTGCTTGGTCGGATCCTAATGATCGACCAAACGGGTCGGGTTCGAAAGTATAAGCGATTGTTTAGATCGCTTACCTTACGACCCTATATAAGCACTAAACTAAAAGTGACGAGCTAAGCATGTTAAAACAAACTTAACTAAGTTTAGAAAACAGGTTTGGTATCAAAACAAATGGTCTTGATACCCACAAGTAGTTTGGTTACAAAATACGCAAGAATACGTATTTTGACCGAAACTACGGCTCGTCACTGAGCCTAGATAACGTGGTAATCAGTAGGTATAGTCACTAGGGACTATAACCATCGTGATCACGCTCACGTTATGAAGTTCAAACGAACTTCGCATCGACCATAAACTGGTCAATGCAGAAAGTCTAACAAAGTTCGACTTTCGGACTCGAAAAGCAATAAAAGAACGAAGGAACACTTACGAAGGGTCCCCGAATGCTAATCTAGATCAAAATAGCTCAGGTATGAAACAAAGGTTTCAACTTAGAGCACAATTGATCAGATTCTAGTGAGAAATGAAGTGAAGTGGGTTGGGTATTTATAGTATTTCCCGAACCGTTAAGATCGTTTCTTGAATAACGTGATTTAATCTTGTGCGTACATTTGTCAAAATGTTGTGGTAACTAAAAATGGCCCCTTATAAGCTGAAAGGGCAAGTTAGAATGTGTGGATGAGGTTTAATCAGTTGAATTATGCTGACTAATTGATCTTATCTGTTCTGGGAGGCTGACGCGGCCCGCTTTAGGATCAGACAAAGCTCAGGCGGGCCGCCTGGAGCTTCTGATCAGAAAACAAGTTTCCATTTTGACAGTTTCAGTCCCTGTTGTGTTTTAAGGCCATTCCCGACACTTCTAAGGCCCGTAAAGCCAACTTTAAGGCCCTAAAATGATGCCTAAACATTGTGGACATGAAACATGCTCAAAAATATGTCGGATGTCAGTTCGTTTGGTCGTACGAACGCGATGTTCGCTTAATTACGACGGAATGCGCATAAGCGCGAAAAACGATCCAAATGACGCAACGAATTGATTTTTCTTATGCCAAACACTAAAATAAAATATTTTAGTGCTTACATAAATTTTTGGATGTTCGGATGTATTCAGAACGTAAGTTATGCGCGAAAATGCAAACTTGTGCACTTTTTGACACTTTTAGTCCCTGAATGACCCAAAAGTTTATTTTAGCACACCGAAACCCTCAAGGCCTATTTCTAAGCTATATAAAGGATATTTATGGTATGTTTAAATTATGGCCATGTTCCGGAATGTATGTTACAGTTCAAATTGGCATACTTTCGCAGTTTGTCAACTTTAGTCCCTGTAAGCGATTTAACTTGATTTTGCCATACCAAAGCCTTCAAAACTTATTTCTAAGTTATGTAAAGGTTATTTAAGGTATGTTAAGCCTATTTCACTATTCCGGAGTGTTCGTTGCATTAAACTGGTTATATTTACGCATCAGTGCGCGTATAACCTTCCAGAAAGCGATTTAGGGCTTGAAATCGAACAAGACTTGATATGTGCAAAAGATACACATATTTATACAAGTCCAAAGTATGAAACACAATATTTCATTGATTTGGTATTTGTTTGATGGTCGCAGTGACCCAGGTTTCACACAAACAGTAGTAATCTCCTGTAATACTTTTGACATTCACAGGACCAAACAAATCCATGTGAAGTCTTTCCAGAGGTCTCGAAACTGAATTGACTTGCTTTGTAGGGTGTGACTTTTTCTTCTGCTTGCCTTTAATATAGCTAATGCACTCCACTTCCAGATGAAAACCTTTGACATGAACTCCAAGAACCAAATCATTGTGCACCAAGTGATTCATCTTCCTTAGGTGAATATGCCCCATCTTACGGTGCCACAATCTTGATTCTTTCTCAGTTGCTCTGGAAACAAAACAATGTGCTTGACCAGTAGATGTAGTTGCTACACTCATATCTAACACATATAAATCATTCACTCTAGGTGCCCGCATGATAATCCATTCTTCAGGGATAACAAATCCTGGTTTCAAGATCAAACATTCTTTATCAGTGAAGTGAGTAGTATACATATTGTCACAAATCTGCGAGATACTTAGCAGATTATTCTCCAGCTTAGTAATGTAGTTAACTCTCTTAAACGTCACAATCCCGTTGGATAACGTTCCTTCACCAATAATTCTACCTCCTTCATGACCAGTAAATCCCACATAACCACCATTGATATTTCTCACATCATACAGCAACGCAGTCTTCCCTGTCATATGTCTTGAAGCTCCACTATCCATGATCCATCTGGTTACAAGTTTTGGAAGATCCTGCACATAACAAACTTTGACTTAAACAACTTCAAGAAAGATGCCGATTCATGCTTCACGATCAAGGAAGCTCCGGCAATTCAAACTGCTTAGTTGAACATGGTGTCCACCCAGGCCTCATCAGCCTTAGGTGTAACCTTGACTCTCGCAATTTGAATTTTGAAGTTTTCAGCCTTAAGAGGTGGAAAATTTGCATCATAATCAACCGAAATTGATTCTTCAGCCTTTTTCACTTCAGAAGTTGAAATTTTCATTTCTGTTTTTGGTTTCCAAACTTGTTGAGATAATGCAACCCGCTTGTAAAATTTGTCATTTTTAGTTACCACTTTCTTTACGGGTTCATTTTTCACTTTCCAAACTTGTTGAGATAATGCAACCCGCTTGTAAAATTTGTCATTTTTAGTTACCACTTTCTTTACGGGTTCATTTTTCACTTTGATGTTGTCATTTTTCACATTCTTTTTCTCAACAACGATTGGTGCTTTACCCTTTTCGTCAACTTTCTTCTGTTGAATCTTCACAGTTTCAGTCTTAGGCTTCACATTGGTACACTTTCGTGCAATGTGACCAACTTGATTACATCTAAAACATGTTCGAGTATCAACAACTCGACTTGTGCCTTCAGACTTATACTGTGAAGCTCTTTTCTCAAAGAACTCTTCATTCGATTTTGAAAAAAATCTCATTTTCCTCATCAGAAAGTGAACTTGAACCGTTCACAAACACCTTCTTTTCAGCAAACCTTTTGTTTTGAAAACTCTTTTTCTGATAACTCTTACCACCCCGATAACCACCCGACCAATTGTTTCGATTGTTATTATAAAAACGTGATGGCACAACAGGCTTTTTCTAGTAAGCTTTATCTTTCTCAAAATTCATTTGCCTTTTTGTTTGTTTCAACCTGTTCACTTCTGACAACTCAACTTCAACCAATTTGAAAACATTTGTCAACTTTTTCACACTAACATTCTCAATGGGAAACTCAGAATCCGAATACAACTTATCAGATCCAGCCATCTTGTACATCACAAGACCCGGTTCATCACTTAAGTTGTTTTTGGATTTTGGTTTCTGAATGTACTTGTCCAAGAAACACCCATCTTCCTCAGTAGTGTCACTATCCATTTTTAGCACATTTTCAACAACACCTTTTACAATATCATTTTGGACACTATCGTCATTGGAAGATGTAAACGTGACATCAATGTTCTCCGGAAGTTTAACTTCACTTTCTTCCTCAATTTCAACCAACCCAGATTGCTTTTTCGTGTAGTTATCAAGAACAGGTGGTGGAACTTGATGAAAACCCACCCCAGTTCCATCAGAATACACATCTTCGCCTGCTTTGTCTTTCCCGATGGGTTTGGGAATAATGTGTTGCAAAACAAAGCTTGCGGAGCTGTAACTGTTAAGCTTCAACTGGATTCGCTCGTTTTCAATATTAGCCTCTTGAAATTTAAGTTTCAGTTTAGCGATTTCATCCAGTCGTTGGTTGAATGATTCTTCTTTTACTCTAAGCACTGCTTTTAGGTGAACATTTTCTTTATAAGTTTTACCATTTCGATCATCATTATCTTTCATTGTGCTTTTGAGTTTTTCAAACTTCTCAGAAATCTGACGGTTTTCAAGAATTAACTTTTCATTTTCTTGTTTAATTTTGTCATGATCAATTTTATCATTTTCAATTTGGCTAGTTAATTCTCTTATCCGTTCAGTTGAAGCTTTAACTGTTTTGTCACGATCAAGAATCTGATTCTCAACGCTTCTGACCTTTGCTGTCAGATCATCAACTTTCTTCCCGTTGAGATACGTGACTGTGTTACAAAATTTGCACTCTTTGTTGCAATTTTTGCAATCAGCATTTCCATCAATTTGTTTACCTGACACATTTGTTGACAAGTTTAAACTGACCTGGCTTTTGACTCAGACACGGAGTTAGAGTCTACCTCAAGTGCCTTAACAGCCAGCACTTTGTCAGCCATTTTTCCGAGGTTTTCAGCAGTTATCTCCTGCGTTGTATCAAGAACCCCAGTATCAACTTTCTTTGATTTTTCCTGCTTTTCTTTCTCCTTTTTCTCTTTCTCTTCTTTCTCCTTCCTCTCTTTTTCTTCTTTCTCTTTCTCGTCTCCAGTTCCCCACCATTTATTCTGCCAATAATCATCCTCTTCTTTGTACTCCTTGATTATGGCTTCGATATCAAGCGTTTTGTCATCGATCGCAATATTTCCATATTCATCAAGATAACACTCTCTATCCGGATCCCATTTATTTGCTCTCCTCGCTTCCAGAAAGATACGAGATATTCTAATTATTCTGTTTTCAGCCAGCATTTTTCTGTATCTATATTTCTGCTCTTCAGTTCTATCGTCTTTCCACGGAATAGGTTCGTTTTTCGCCATGAATGCGTAACCAACCGCATCTTCTTCAGGTTGAACCTCTTTACTCCAATCATACCCTTCATCATCATAAATCACCGCAAGAGCTCTAGATTTCTCTTTATTGTCTTCAACCTGCTTCAATCTAGGCGGCTCAGATTTATTCTGATGATAAATTGCCTTCTTGTAATAATCATCTCTGAAAGGATTCTCTGACTCATCAGCATATGCGTTTCTGCATTCTCGTTTGAAGTGACCTTTCTGCTTACATTTGAAGCACGTCACCTTGGATTTATCGAACCCCAGCTTGGTAGATGGACCACCAATTGTCTTCCTGCCAGTAATTTCCATGAAACGATGTGCTCGACGAACAGCACTGGCCATAGCCCAACGAATATCGATCAGCTCCATTTCCTCCGGATCAATCTGCTGTTTGGCTGACTCCTTCATACGATTGGTGTTGCCTATCTTCCCAACTACTAACCCTTCATACGATTCCAACACTGATGCTAGGAAGATCATCTGCTGTTTGGCTGACTCCTCATCAAAATTCTGAGCATTCTTCAAGCCTATTGCGATGTTGCATTGAAACCGATTCTTTGCATCAGATGACTTCCAGATGATGAAGATCCACTGTGATAACCACTGTGACTTCCACTGCTTTGACCACTTTGACTTTCTTTGCTTGCTGTGGACACATTCTCAGCAGAAAATGCCGTCTTGGGAGAAGTTGTTTTTGGCATCATGCTCTTTGGATAATACAAATCCAAATTCTGCTGGTAAGATGAGTGATTGACTTTGAATGTCTTCTTCAGTTCCAACTCGTGACTCTCGAGTCTCTCAATCAGCAAATCTGGAGTAAGATCTTTTGGCAAGATAGTGTTTTTTAGCATGAGAGCATAATATCTCTAATCCATCTCGTCTGGTAACGAATCGAACAACTTGTCTACTTGCTCTCAATCATTTTTGACACTGATTCATTTTTTAAACACCCAAACATATCAAACTCTTTCCTAAGTAGTTTCTTTTTGTTTTTCTTGATTTCTTCCCTACCTATACATTTATTTTCTAACTTTTCCCAAAGATCTTTTGCATTTGAATAATCGATCAAGGCGATTATGTCCTCCCGGACGGACTGAAACAACAAAGCCACACACTTTTGTTCAGCTACAAACGAATCAATCTCCTCAGCTGATGTTAGAGTTTCACCATTTTTGTTTCCATTGACATAACCGTTTTTCAGACTTTTCCAGCTGGGAAATGCAAATGCCATCAACCAATCTTCAAACTTTCTTGACCACCGACTGTATTCCTCGATAGCCATTAGCTTTGGAAGTTTATTGAATGTTCTAAAGGCACTTTCAGATTCCCAAGCTTCCTTTTTCTTCTCTTTCGGCGGATTCTCATTGTTGTTGCTTGTAGATGAATCGTCTCCCGAAATTCCTGCAAACGCGTACATATCGCTGAACGGGTTCAAGAATATATCATCCATCTTGAATGTACCTGCAAAATCAGCAAACACTTAGATGAATTTTCAAAATTTTTGAACAATAAAGACACAAAAGCGAAACCAGCTTGTGTGACAGATAAGCGAAATATGCTAAGTGTCACAAAAGCGAAACTACTCTTGACAGATGAGTGAAACTATGTTTTGACAGAAAAGCGAAACCACACTTGACCGTATAAGCGAAAGTGTGTAATATCCGAATGAGCGAAAGTCAATTGTCCGTTCGAGCGAAACCCTAATGTATGTTCGAGCGAAACTACCCAATGTCTGTTCAAGCGGAACTAACTTGTTCGTAAAAGCGAAACTAAACTTGTACGAATAAGCGGAACCTTATGGTTCGTATGAGCGAAATCTTAAGATTACCGAAAAAGCGAAACCTGGTTTTTACCCAATTTTTACCATTTTTAAGTCGAGTTTTAACCTGAAACTTTCTAGGGTTTGTTAAACGTATGTTTTACACGTTATACTCGAATTTTAGGCCATTTCAACCGTAGGAACCGGTTTAAATCGAAAAAGTAAGAGAGAAAGTGAGTAGAAGTAAGAGAATTTTTGTCAAATCAGCTGTAGTAGTATGAACTCCTCGTCCTGAAGCTCTGATACCACTTGTTGGACCGATTTCCGACCCTGAAAAGTCAGTCAAGGACGTTCATCTTCGCGTATAAAGGCGGAATCAGTGTACACGAAGTTACAACAACTTTTTCCTTTCTAATTCTTTTCTTTTATTGCTTTCTGAATCAATTTTGACAGAGTTTGGTTACACAAGCAATGAGATGGTTCCGCTCCAATGTAAGACATAAATGATCAGGTTTCGCTTATGATGCCTATATATAGCCCCTGAGGTTTCGCTCTTATGACAAGACCAAATAAGCGAAACCCCTTGTTAACCTTATAAGCGAAACCACATGAAGACCCTATGAGAGAAACCCTTGATGTACCTATAAGTGAAACCTACACTTAACAATGTACATATAAGCGAAACCTATACATTAAGACCTAATTTGACTTTTAAGCTCCTATCTTAACATATCTTGACCTAAGACTTAACTAAACGTAGTCAACAGACATATCGTGCATCAACAATAACCATCGTGATTACGCTCACGTTATGAAGTTTAAACGAACTTCGCATTGACCATAAACTAGTCAACGCAGAAAGTCAAACAAAGTTTGACTTTTAACGCTAAAAGTATAAAAAGAACGAAGGAACACTTACAAAGGGTCCCCGAAAGCTTTGATCTCCAAGTAAGCTCAGGTAGGAAGTGTATGAACATAACCACTTAGAGAAAAACTCAGATTTCAAGTGTGTTTTGCAAGTGATGTTGGTGGGTATTTATAGATGTGGTAGAACCATTAGGATCGTTTATCGAATAGCGTGCTTTGATCTTGTCCATACACTTGTTGAATACCCATGGAACACCAAATTGGCCCCTCATTATCCTGAAGGGGCAAGTGCAAAAGGGATTAGGTGGGGGTAACAGCTGTTAACAGCTGTTTAATCTGATCTGCTGTTCTGGGGACCCCTTACGGACCATAAGGGTGATGGCTTACGGTCCGTAAGCCAGCAACTATGCAGAATTGTCAGTTTTGGTCCCTGTTGATGATTAAGCTCATTTTCGACACGTTTAAGGCCCGTTAAGCCAACGTTAAGGCCCTAAAATGATGCCTAAACATTGTGGACATGAAACTTGCTCAAAAATATCTCGGATGTCGGTTTGTTTGGCCGTACGGTTGCGTTGTTCTGTTAATTACGACGGAAGTCGTAACGAACGCAAAAACGGTCCAAAATGCACGACGAATGGAATTTTGACAAGCCAAAAACTAAAGCATAATATTATAATGCTTACATAAATTTTTGGATGTCCGGATGTATTCAGAATGTAAGTTATGCGCGAAAATGCAAACTTATGCACTTTTTGACACTTTTAGTCCCTGAATGAGCATAAAGTTTATTCTAGCACACTGAACCCCTCAAAGCCTATTTCTAAGCTATGTAAAGGATATTTATGGTATGTTTAACTTATGGTCATGTTCCGGAATGTCTGTTACAGTTCAAATTGGCATACTTTCGCAGTTTGTCAACTTTAGTCCCTGTACGCGATTTAACTTGATTTTTGTCATACCAAAGCCTTCAAAACTTATTTCTAAGTTATGTAAAGGTTATTTAAGGTATGTGAAGCCTATTTCACTATTCCGGAGTGTTCGTTGCATTAAACTGGTTATATTTACGCATCAGTGCGCGCATAACCTTCCAGAAAGCGATTTAGAGCCCGAAATCGAACAAGAATTGATATGTGCAAATGACACACATATTTGTACAAATCCTAAGTATGAAATACAGTATTTCATTGGTTTGGTATTTGTTTGATGGTCGCTGTGCCCCAGGTGTCACACTATTTCTGCTGTATTTGTTGACACGAGGCATCGGTTATGCATGTGGCATGTGTTGCATAAACTTTCTCTGAAGGTTGTTATGCTTTTTTTACCTTTGGCGTTTTAGTATAGAATGTGTTTTAAGATACATAGCGTTTTGTACCTTGTTACTGTTTTTTAATTAAGTTTTGTCTTTTTTTTTTTATATATGCATGGCGTTTTCGTGTTATTTATAGGTTGGTGTTAGGCTATGCAATTCCAACAATTTTAAAGAATGTATCTGTGGTGTTGTGTGGATGGATATTCTCACACCTGAAGAGTTTGAAGTAGAATGGGAAACGGTTATTGCAGAATTCAATTTAGAAGATAATGACTGGCTATCTGATATTTTTTCACTTAGGGAATGTTGGATTCCTGCATACTATAGAATGGAGCATATGTCTGGTCTTATGCAAACGACATCCAGGTCGGAGAGTGAGAATCATTTTTTTGGTTAAGTGTGCAATTCGAAAGCTACTATTGTTGAGTTCATGACGCATTATGAGACTGCAATAGAAGCACAGTGATGTGTGCTAAACAGACTATAAAAATTAACTAAATTAGACTCTCTAAACTAGACACTACAAAGCTTTAATTCTAGACTCGACCTAAAACCACACAATCGGCAAGTGTACCGATCAATGTAGTATAACCCTAGGAAGTCCGGATGTCGAACCACGAGACTCTATGTATCACGTAAACTAGACTCTAATAGACACGACACAAACTTGTTTAATTGTTTGGGGGGGGGGGGGTTACGGAAAATCTAGGGAAATCTATTTAAACTAAATATTAAGCTAAAACTAGACTAATACGAAAGAAGGCAAAGACGATTCTTATATGATAACGAGGACCGCCTAGACTAGAATCCTGGATTGATTTTAAAGAATTACCAATTAAGTTAAATGCATGATTTATGGAACCGGGATCTTATAGTGCTAAACCTATTAAACACCAACTAAGCCCCTCAACCCTTCTCGAGGTCAAACTTATAGCATTACCTAGGCCGTTAATCCTACCGGTTATAAGACGTCTTTCCAGTTGTCTAATTATTGTGTAAGTACCCTAATATTGACCTACTCTTTTCCAATCATAGATCTAGGGTAGTTTGGATTATTTAACTTGACTTGATAGACTAATAAACCGACGGGGCAACTAAGGCATGACCTTTTCCAAGGACTGTCTAAAGCAATTCGCCGGGTAAGACCGATCAATAGCCCCGCACCTTCCAGCTATAAGGACTAGCAGAACACTAAAACCTAGCAAATTACTAACAATAGCTTCTAGTGGTTATTGGCCAATTCCACCCTAAAGAGTTAACATTTATTACTTGATATGGACACTCACCAAAATCCTAAACCCTAGCACAACTCTATGTTGTGATAAAGACCGTGACTAAGAATCATACGAAGCAATCGACAATAATAAACCAAATTAAAGTACGCATGTGCATTAAGTCAATAAAACAAACTCTTTACTAAACACAATTAATCCATAACATTCATGCGGTTAATGAAAAAGGTAAAAACTTCATATTAATCCATTCATCAAGTCTAGGTGGCTTAAAAGTTTAGCCAAGCATGTCAATAAACGAAAACAAAACAAAGATATTCAACAAAGAATTCATGATAACAAGTTTTGTGAGAAAAATCAAAAACAAAGAACTAGAAAACCCGTGTAGTCTTCAGTCCTTCGTCCCGAACTCGTACCACTGATTCGTAAGCTTCAAAATCTCCAAAAGTGCTCAAAACGTGCTCTCAAAATCGCCCAAGATATCTCCAATTCGTAATTAGGGTTAATGATTAAGTTTCTTGGGAATTTATAGTAAACCCTAGCAATTAACAAAATATCGCCGTAATCTACCCCCGTCGCGTCGCGCGATGGGTAAGTGGTGTTGTGGTCACGTGCCGCGACTCCAGAGAAATCCAGAAATTCCTTTTTTTATTGTGGCAGGGCGCGAAGGTGGAGAGGATTAGCTGTGGCGCGATGCGAGGCCTGTTTTTCCACAGAATGTTGCTTAATTTTTCCAGCATAAGCTCTCCAAAAACTTCACAAATAATTCTAACTCTTTTCAACTCTTTCCGGGACTTGGTGTTTCAGTATTTTGACTCGTTTTAACTCAATTTTCAGCAACTTTAAGTACCAAGACCTGGAAAACACAAATTTATCAATAGTACGCACATTCTAACTAAAACGGAACTAAAAATAACGCAAAACTATACAAACTATACACGAATAAAGGATGTATTTTGCAATACATCAAATATCCCCACACTTACTCTTTTTTCGTCCTCGAAAAAGAATTATGCAACGGAATCTGAGATGAACAGTCACTTGGGTTAAAGCATATTTATATCTTATTAAAACCAAACTTGTTTTAGCTGCGATTGCGAATATACTTGTCCCCTTAAACCCAAGTCCGGTCCTAAGCCCTTATCATGTGAATTTAATTTAAGTGCGGTCAGACTACCTAGGGCCTCACGCTAGAATCTACGGTCCACCTACTCCCGCCTCAAGCTTATAGGACTAAAGGAACGATCACTGGACCAATTCCCAACCGCCTTATAACAAAACCAAGAGAATTTACAATCAAAAAAAATTTCTTTTTTCTTTTTTTTTCTTTCAATGAGCGTAGACGTTGCTTTCCTTAACCAAGAGGCAATCCGGCTGTAGAGTCGCTATCCCCAACTCGGATTACTTAAGCTTCGATACTTTTTACTTTTCTTTGCAAGGTCGATTTCACACACTCTAGAGGCAATCCGGTTGTAAAGTCACTATCCCCAACCCAGACTACATAAGAATGCACTACTTTCATTCAGTTTCTAGCTCATCATTTTTATCTATTTTTTTCGCATGATCACAAACTCTAACGTTTTAACTTATAACGGTGTCCCTTATACTCTTATTGGCAGTTTTGATTTCCCATATCTCTTAGGTGAAAACCCACTAGCAGACCGACAATTAATGTGTATTAGCTCAAAGGGACTTAAAACCAAACTCGGGCCTATCCACACATCCCTAACTAGACGCAAGCTCGATTTATTTTAATCTCATATTATTATTATTATTATTATTATTATTATTATTATTATTATTATTATTATTATTATTATTATTATTATTATTATTCGAACCCAAGCAGGGGTTGAAAGTGGTGATGGTGGTGGTGAATCATCAGGTATGAAAATCCTTCTCCTTTTTATTGTAGGAGAGGCTGATGTCTTGGGTGGATCAGTGGTTTGAGTGATGGAAAGTGTCTGACTAACAGCTGTTGTCATTACAACAGATGTTGTAACATCTGCTGTCTTCTGTTTTATGACAGGAGGTAATGATGATGATGTGATTTTAGATGATGATGGTGGTAGAGCAGTGGTTTTGGTGGTGTGTGGTGAAGTTGTGTGTGTTGATGAGATGACAGTTGTTTGACTAGCAGTTTTTGAAACCACTGGTGTATCAGCTGTTTGGATGGAAATATGAGATTTTGTGGTTTGAGATTTTGAACCTTTTGAGGATTTAGATGTCTGTTTTCCTTGTTCTGGTTCAACATACAGGCCATCTTCAATTCCCTTTTTCTTCAACTGCTTGATATTCTCCCCCTTTTTGGCATTATCTACAAGGGGTTTATCCATGAAGAGGATAGTAGATGGAGCTTTTCTAGTGGTGCTTTGAATGCTGGCCTTTATAGCCTTAATGTCTGCTTGAGTATCTTTGAATCTTGATTCCACCAGGTTTGTCAGCATTTGTACATGTATTGCATGTTGCTGATCAGCCATTTGTTTTTGTTTTTCTAGCAAGGGTTGAAAAAGATTCCAGAGCTCATTTGCAGCAAGTGCTTGTGGTGGAGCAGGTGCTTGAGGTGGAACAGCAGTGGATTGTGCTTTTTGAGCTTTTAACAGCTGTTGCACCATATCCTTTATTTCAGCAACCGATGTTTCAAGTTTTTCAACTCTGCCCGTCAATTCCTGATATTTTAAATCATCACCCACTTTAATGGGATCATCTGATTTCCCACCAGCAGTGGTTGTACCAATGTGTGACTTAGGAACTGAGTCCCAAAAATCACTCATTGATGCCCCTTGTTCTTGGTACTGGGGACTTCTTTCTTCAGCACTTGATAACCCTTTGATGGTACCAGTGGTTAGAACCAACTCAATGGTGGTTACCGAAGGTTCTATAGAAGAAATTGCCTTCAAGGGAGTCTTATTACTGAAACAACTGTCCAAATGCAGATCTGTTGATCCATCACTTGTAGTTGTTGCTCCGCTTGAACTACCACCGAGAGTTACTTGTAACTCAGGGGGTGTAACCTCCTCAGTTGTTGCTGGGATAGCAGGGGTAGTAGCATCAGACCCAGTCACTTATGGGAGTATACTCTCAGTGACAGGTGATAGAGAGGAACTGGTTTGTGTCTGAGCTATAGCAACTGCATGCAACAAGGGTATTATTAATTGTGGCATTATGATTGGTGAGGGTATGGGAGTTGAAAGAGACATGTCCTTGGGATCAGGACTGAGGAAGATGGATCTAATTGGGTCCAGAGCTTCATATTGTGGGGTCCCTATGCTTACAACCTGATCCTTTTGTGAGGATGCAAGAGGAGTTTGAGGCAATGGTGGAGGTCTTTCTACCAACTGCTGTGAGGAAGTAACAGCAGTGGTTTGTGGTGGCATTTGTTTTGTCACTGGCAGTTGCTCTGGGATCTCATCTTCCAGAGTTGCCTTTGTTTTGGGTTTGGTGGGTTTTCTGGATGATTTCTTTTTGGTCTTTTTGGTAATGGCAGGTGTGGGTTTCAGAGCAGTGGTTGTGCTGCTATGATCACCTGGAGCAGTGGGCTCAGCAGCAGATGTTTGAGGAGCAGTGGTAGCTGCTAAATTCTGCTCAGACACCTCAGCTTTTGTTTTTATAGGTGCCAACATTCTAGTGAATGTTTCAGGTGTTAAACTTTTTATTTGAAAATGAACACCTTGTTTTAGCAAATTTTCATTTTCTTTTTCAATTTTTTGTTTAAAATAGTAGCTTAGAAATCTTGGAAAAAGTAAAAATGCTTTGCTATCAACGTTTTTTACCAAATCATTAAAGATTTCCTGGGAATAATTGTAATTTTCATTATTTAAAATAGCATAGCCCAGACATTGAATCTTCAATGGTGTTTCGTTAAACGCTGTTGTTTTATTTGAAACACACATCAAAAGTGTGTGAAATAAAAACCTTGGTGCAGAAGGGAAGTAACCTTTTTGTAAGGTATCTACCTTTGATTGTTCTGCATACCCTCTTTTCAGAAAATCAGTTTTCATCTCTTTTTTTGGAAAGGAAGTTTTACCTTTCTGATCATCGAGTTTAAAGACTTCTGAAATTGATTGTGGAGTGATTTGAATCGCTTTACCCTGTATCCAGGAGTTTATGGCTTTGACTTTATCATCGTGTTTTTCAAGAGTAGCCTTTTTCCAGAACTCTCTCTGGGTTTGCTGGAAAATGGGAGCATCGGCAGTTAACAAAGTTTTGTACTTTGATTCAGATAGGGTGTTGATGATGGAATCGAAGGTGTGGTTGTTTGTGGGTTTTGTGAGTAGACCCAAATAGTTGTGAGGGGATTTTTATGGTATGTCAATGGATTCAGCGGCCGTTTGATCGACCTCTTTGGAAGATGATGGTGATTTTGATTTTGTCATTTTGAAAAGGAAGAAGAAGAACAGAGAATGATTTGGGATGGAGGGTTGAAAACTGCTTTGAGAAGAGAATTTTAGAATTCAATTCGACAGTGTAAAACCCTGTTTGGGGGTTTTGATCAGGGTTTTATTAAGGGAAAAATGAATGCTGATGTGGCAGCGGTTACAAAGATCTGAGGGCTAAAAACTGACCACGTGCCAACCTCTGGTGAAGTGGATGAAGAGTGGAGGACAGTTGTTTTGAGAACCACTGATGTACCAAGCCTCAGTAGTTACAACGGTAATAATGTGATAACAGTGGATGATTTTTACTATCAGTAGATAGCATATCAGTGGATAAGACACTGATTTTGAACATCAGTGCTTGCCAATAAAATGAAGGATCAGTGGTTGACTTTCAGCAGTGGACAAAATTTAGGAACCAGATGTTGAAGCAAAACAGTGGTTAGGGGTAAGGTAATGGTAATGATTTGAAAAACTAGTATGTCAGCAACTGTTCTGGGAATTTTCATTCAAGGTTTTTCCACATACCATTTACACATTTTTAATCTTTTACAACTCCTTGACAGTGGTTTAGTACCCCAAATGATGTAAACTCTTTACTAAGGCTACTCATTCTTGCTATAATATTCAAATTAAAACAAGAGTACCCCAGTATTTCAAGGTCTTTTGACAATCAATCTTTGATCAGTTTTAAGACAAACTTGAGTTAGATATGACCTTGACACTTGTACCAAATTCCTTTTAATCTGTTTTGAGGATAATATAACCAACAAAAATAAAGGTTATACATCCTGACAGGAGATTGAAACATTTACTATCAAAAACCAGTAAAGGTTCAAAATATATTATTCTTAAAAAAATGAAGAATAATATATCCTGCATTATTTAAGAGAATCCTTTTTCAGAAAAAATAAATAAAGGATTTTCTAAAAACAACAACAAAAAGAACCTGGTATAATTTTCCACTGAAACTCCTAATCATATCAAACCCAAGCTCATGAAAATGATCAGTGGTTTGACAACAGTGGTATTAAGTTTGAAATACATTTTGACCACTGTTTGGTACCATTCTCTTGTTGATTTATTGTCAACAGAAAAATGAGGACACAAGATCACATGAGTTTTCGAAAACCCTGGTGTAGATTTTGTCACCATGTGATTATTCTGAAAATTTGTCTAGTCCATTAGAAAGTTTAATCTCTGCGAATACTATTGGTACCTGAACTTTTTCCTGAACCAATGAATGCACACAGTTGCTTAATGACCATTTTTACCCCAATTTTTGAACTCTTAAGTGTTTTGTGTTCATACTCTTTACTTTTGATTTCAAAAGTTTTGAGATAAACACACTTTTGAGTTTTTGAAAATATTCTTCTTCCCTTTTACCCTTCCCATTCATAAGTAATGAAATACTTACTGGGAGGTCTTTATTGAAGAAATTCTTAATCGAGAATCATTTTGCAGTAACGTTTTGAGAGAATTGGTCATATTTGCACAAATTTCCAACCAATCTCACATTACATATGATACGGACTATATTGACCCC
Organism: Helianthus tuberosus; assembly: GCA_030545235.1. Taxonomy (NCBI): domain Eukaryota; kingdom Viridiplantae; phylum Streptophyta; class Magnoliopsida; order Asterales; family Asteraceae; genus Helianthus; species Helianthus tuberosus. The sequence goes on along the minus strand of JARYGA010039316.1, from coordinate 53,640 downwards.
TGTTTTTCAACTTAAGATCAAGTGACTAAAGTTTTAATTTCCCTCTTTATCGTTAGCAAAAACACTAATGTTTTTATGAACATAGGTTTTGTTAATCAGAGGTTCATGCTTTAGCATCTAATATAATGTAAACATCACAAATTTCATAACAACAATTGAAATCAATTTTGAAAAGAAGAAATAATACCATAGTTTAACAGACATGTATTCAGATCTGGAAACTATGAGTGACTTGTGTATGACATCACTAGTTGTGTGAAATTTGTGTGTCTTATGACATCTTGGTTGTTTTACAGAGTTTTTGAATAACAGTTTTGAACTAATTACTCGTTACTCTGTTTTTCAACTGAATACAACCAACCTTAGTATCAATGAATTTTTGAGCTGAACTGTTATGTCAAATTGATTGTTAGATCGAAATTGACTGTCCTAGCTCTGATACCAATTGTTAGGATCGGAGGCTCTAATGATTGTGTTAGTTTGTATAGATTGAACAAATCAACAGAAATGAACAAGGTTTAAGTGCAGCGGAAATGAATAACAAACTTTGTAAACACAATCAAAGGAGAATATAGTTTGATAAACATTTGCTTTTCATAGAGTCGAAAGATTACAATTCAAGCTTACAAACTAAGCTCCCCCTCAGCCTGATACTACAGTGGTTGGTTGCACAAGATGAAAGGATTGAATTGAGGAGAAGAACTCTCTCAAAACGATCAAATGTAACAGTATAGAGTACTGTTCCATTTATAGACAATCCAAACCACTGAGGTATCTCAGCTGACGTGTAACACCCCGAAAATATAAAACTTTATATTAGAATTATAAAGTGTAAATAAATGAGAATTTACTAACTAGGAATTTTAACCTAGTTAGTTACAACTCTAGAAATAGCTTATAATAGGGTTAAAAGCAACTAAACTATAAGTTGAACAAAGTGGAAGGGCCTAAGTTGTAAAAATTGAAACTATATTATTAATTTTAATAAAAATCAAAACCAAACACCCATTTGAGGATGTCTGGTCATACAGGAGAAGGCAGGGGCGACTCCCCACTCTCAAAAACCTAAAAATCACTAAGACTCTCAAATTGAAGGCTCAATCAAAGCTAAAATCGAAATTAAAGCATAGATTATTGATCCTAATCGCAAGAGGATTCCAAGGTATGTAAAATTTAAGGAAAACTCTCAACTTGAAATTCTCATGAAATTGGGAAAATCTGAAATTATGGTTGCATGTGTGTCTTATGATGATTTAGGGACAACTACAGTGTCTAGGGTTGTCCCTAGACAAATACAAGTTGAAATCATGTGAAATTTTAGTAAAATCCATGAGCACCATTGTAGGTGATTAGTGGGTTATGTAGAATTTGGTAATCACTAGGAGATTGGGTGTTATTCTAGTGTAATTTGACAATTGTGAGGTAACTTCAGAATTATAGAAGCTAACAATTTGTAAAATGGTTGAATGATGTGAAATTAGGGCTAAATGATAAGCTAGAGACTTGATATTTAATCATGTAAAATCTGCCCTTAAAGTGTTTGTGAAAATGCCTCTAAGAAGGCTTAAAACTGAAATTCAAAGTTTAAACGCATAATTATGATGTTTCGGTGTATTATGCGATATAAGGTTTAAAGAGAGTTCTAAACATGTCTTAAATGAACTCTATAAGGTTTAAAGAGAGTTCTAAACATGTCTTAAATGAACCACGTTTGAAAGGCCTACTTTGAAGGTATGTAACTTGATCCGTTACATTTGATGAATTGTTGTTAAACTATGCGTTGTTGATAAAAATTATGTTGGTTGTAGCGATCATGTACGTTACTTAAATCCGTAGGTTAAGAATTGGGTTGTAGTCGTTTGGTAGTCATCAAAAATGGAGGATTTCCGTAGATGAACCAAACGGGTCAAATAATGTCACATTGTAATGATAATATTGTAATTAAATAGAAACGGCGAAAATGGTCACAAGAGCACGAAGCCATAGGTTTGGTAATGAAGTGCCGGTGATTATAAGCCCGGTAAGTTGGGTAATAAGCGCCTTAGGTTTGTTAGTCAATTGGTAGTGAATTGTGTTAAGTAGAAATGGGTCAAATAATTGCATATGGTCATATAGTCTTTCGGTCCGTAAGCAATTTTTTCGGTATGAAATTTGTAATAGGCATGTCGGTAATGAATTTACAGATGCATAGGAAAAAGAATCACCTAAAACGGAGTTACGAGTCAAAAGTTATGGCCATTTTAAGTTTGGACTTGAATAAACATGGAGCTGGGTTTGTTCAGCATCAGAAAAAGCAAGAGTCTGTGAAAATAGGGGCTAGGCGTCGCGCGAGCCCCCTTGGCGTCACGCGACGCCCTCATTCCAGAAATTTTTAATTTTTTTCTTTAATGTTGACCCATGGTGTAGGATCGAATTCGGACCTAAACGAGTCGATTAGAAGAGCTATTACAGATTTGAACGGCGGAAACAGACAAATCTGATTCAATTCAGCGAGAATTCAATTTAATATGTTGATTCTATTAATCTGAATGACGTTTACAATCGAATCTACACTTCGGCAGCACTTCGTGGCTCACCGGAAGACAACACCTAGAACTATTCTGTTATTTCGCTTATGTGCACCTATTTATAGTTGCTGAGGTTTCGCTCCAAGATACATGTCACATGAGCGAAACCTTAATGACCATATCAGCGAAACTATCAATAACCAAATAAGCGAAATCACCTCTATGTCCCTATAAGCGAAATTAGAAAAAACGTTTTGACCGAACTCAAACTTTAACATTCTAAACCTTTTGTCTTATATGTAGTGATGCAATGATGACATCACTATTATGATGTCATCATTAAAGATGATGACATCATCTTCTTTCAGATCCGTAACGAGAGTGAGACTTGACATAAGACGAAGACGACCGATGAATGCACCAACAGACTCCCCCTCAGATGTTGACGAGTCTTAAGTGTTGAGTCTTCGCATCTTCAGTCTTTATCAGTCTTTTTTCTTTCTTAACATATACCAAGATCTTCTCTTTGGCTCTAGCCTCGTCAGACTCCCCCTCTCATCATGATGGGATCGCCGTCTGGAATTAGCTATCACCTTGAGATCAATCCTTGGCTTTATCTCTGATCAGCTCATTTCCTGCACAAATTTTCTCACCACCACATAAGTTTTCACTTAAATCAATAAGAAAAACTTACTAGTAATAGTTATATCAAGTTCAAATTAATGATCTCGATTAACTAATCAAAATTATCTTTCTTAAAACAAATTTCTTCTGTTAAACACACACTCCCAACCCTGTTCGTCAAAGTTCAGCACTTGAAATTTTGAAAATCAGTTCTTCAACATCAGTTGTCGAAAATCTTTTTGAATTTTTGATAACAAAGAAATGCAGAAAAGAAATATATACAAACAATATTTTTGTGAGTTTGCAAAAGAGGATCATATCAGTTTTTGACCAATCACAAGCACCGTTAAGCTTTAAACATTTTCAGTTCTAAACGACTCACGTAGATTGACGATATTGTTGTCCACTTAAACTCAATCTAAAAACTTTCAATCTGCTTACCGATACTTTAAAGTATATTTAGATAGCACTAAGTTCTTATGGACCCCACGATCTCAGCATATCCCCTCATCATGCAATACACTGACTCAAGTAATGCCTTTAAACTTTTATTGACTGTGATTTGTGCAAAAATAAAGCAGAATGTTTAAACATTAACAATCAGGTCGATACTTCCGTATACGCAGAGAAAGTCCAATGTTTAAACAAAATAAAAAAAATAAAACAAGTTGAAGTTATTTAGGCTTTAACCACCAGGTCGATACTTCCGTATACGCAGAGGATGTCCGATGCTTAAACAAAATAAAGATATAAAACAAGTTTAAATCTTTGCAAAATGAAATGCACAATCACAGCGACTTTTCAGCAAAGTTGTGAAAGTTCACAAACTTAACCAGTTTTATGTCTTACGACAATCAGCGATTACCGAGTAGGCACACAATCAAGAAGGACAAAACTAAGTACTATGCTTTTGATCATGTTTTCCACTAGAACTAGGTTTTTCTTTATGTTTGTATCGTTATGGCAAATCTACTTGTCTAGCTGAGCCTATCGTCACATCTTTAGTGAGATCGTTTATCACATTTTATCTCTCCATTTCTTTAGCATGCTGTGACTATCCAACTGATCTACTATCATTTCCTCTTTTTGACAACAAAACTCATTTTTTCAATGTTTTTGAAATTTTCTAATTTTTTTAAAATTTTACTCCCCCTAAAATCAAAATATGTCTCAATTTTGATTTTCTGGAAAAATTTGAAAACCAACTATACAAGAAATGTGACAACATGATGAGAATTACTTCAATTCTCCATTCACTTGGCTTGAACAATCAGAACTCCCCCTGACAACAAACCATTTTCCCATGGTGATTTCAAAACACTTAAGTTTGTTTTAATCAAAATGGTTTTTCCAAAAAATAAGTTTTGTGTGTCTTTTCACAAATTCGGGGATCTTTCATCACTTTGTTTTCTTCAATCACTTGTAAAAACTAACATTTGTAAGATCAATCCACAAACATCACTTGTAGAAAATCAAGTACAACTTAATGTCCCTGATTTACCACTTGTAAGACGAAATATCACTTTCGTGAATTTCTCAAGAAATGTGCCGATTCCTATTCCACGCTTACCAACCTGGGAACTCCGGCAAGTCAGGTTTTTCATTTGAACAGATTCATCCAAGCCTGACGGGCCTTGGGTGCTTTTGAATTCTTGTTCAACAATGGTGGAAAATTTGCATCATCCATTGTTAGACCAGAATTCTCAATTTTTACCTCAACAACTGGCTCTTCTGGTTTTACCATACCAGAATCATTGCCTGAATGTGGCTTGTCTGACTTTGATGAGCCAGATTCATCGCCGACATGTGGCTCCTTTGTTTCCACAGAAACAAATTCATCGCCAGGAAGTGAAATCTCCACTTTCTTTTTCTTCTATCCCTATTTCGTCCTCGGATTTGTATCTGATGAATCCGTTTTGCTTGATTTGTTGTTCTGTGGCGAGCAAGACGATTTATCAGAACTTTTATCTGTTTTACCAGTTGTATCCGAGGACAAAATCCTTTCGAGATACTCTCTCGCCTTCTTCCTCTTCTTCCTCAGTCTGTCTTTTTGCCCCTGCGAAAGCTTCACTTTCGGTTTTAGAACTTTCTGTTCTTGAACTTTAGGTTCTTGAACTTTCTGTTCCTTTGGCTTTGCTTTGACATTGACTAGTTTCTTTGCTATTTTCTGAGGTTCAGCCCTCGATCTTCCCTTTGATCTCATTGGACAATCTCTAGCAATATGGCCAATGATGTTGCAGTTAAAGCATCTTCTTGACTCAAACCTCCAACTCTGGCAGTTAACAGCAATGTGTCCTTGATAACCGCATCTGTAACACACTCTGTTATCGTACCAATCACCATTTTCAGCCCAAACATTTAGATCAAAGCACTGTTTGGCTTGGTGATAATCTTTCCTCCTCTTGTTTGCTGGATTTGGCTTTTGAGCAATGTGGTCCTACCTGCACCACTCATTACCAACAATTTTTGAATTTTCATTTTTTACTTTTTGTAATTTTTGATTGCGATTGGATGATTGATCTGATGAACTTTTATTTTCTTTTTGAACATTTTTCAAAATTTTCTCTTTTTGTTTTTGTTCCACTTTCTTCTTCAAAGGTTTTTGCTTAGAGCATTCTCCCTTTTCAGTTGATTGTGGAACAGTTTCTTGAAACTTTTCTTTTAACTTCAAAAATAAATTATTTTTCTTCATTTTTTCATTTTCATCATCAGATTTCTCATCACAATCTTCAACTTTGACTTTGTCAAAGTTTGTGACATCGTCACTTATTGGAACTGAATTAATTGGTTTTGGACAAGAAATAGTTGAAGTATTCACAAACACCTTCAACTTTTCTACCCATTCCTTGATTTTCTTTTGAGCACACTCTGCTTCTTTTTCAAGTCGAATAATCTTTTCAAGATGAGAATTGATTGCAATTTGTTTTTCAAGATTGTTTTTACCAAACAAATCTCTCTCATCTTCTAAAATTTTTATTTGACTTTGAAAATCTTTCTCAATTTTTACTTTTTCATTTTCCAAATTGTATATTTGATTTTTCAAAACATTTTCTGATTTTTTAAGATTTTTGTTTTCTAATGACAAACTCTCTACATTCTTCAAGAGTTTGGCATTGTCTGTCTCAGATTTTTCACAATTTAAACATTTTCCAGGAATATGTTTCTCTTCAGCTTTCGTCTCAACCTTCAAAACTGAAATATTTTCAACCTGTTTCTTCTCCTCATGAACACTTTCATCCTTACTCTCTTCTTCTGATGAATAATCAAAGATAGGTGCGTCTTCTGCAACCTCTTTCTTTAACTCTGGTTCAGGATTCACAGATACAGGTTTTTCAGATTCTTCTTTCTCAATCTTGACAGATGAGATTTGTTCAACCTGCCTTTTCACACTAGGTTTGATTTGCTTTTCTGTTGTTGCTGCTTCTACTTCTTTCTCAGCTCTGATCTTTTCTATAACAATAACTGCCTTTTGATTCTTTCTTTTTGCATCTTGTTTTTCTTTCAATTTTTCAATTTTATTGGCATAAAATAACTTTCCACTACGTTGATCAGAAGGAAGTTGTTGTTTAAGATTTTCAAGTCTTTGGATTTCTTCTTCATACTTTTCACCCTCTTCATCAAACAAGTAATCAAAAACCGGAACTTTTTCCAAAACTTCTTTTGCTGAGACTGTTTCTTCTTCTTTCTTTATCGGAATATACTGATTAGATTCATGATACACATATGCCAATACTTCTTCAAAATCCATGTTTCGATTTCGAGAGTTCACAAAAACACAGACAAAACACAATCAGGTTAAAGACTTATCAATTAACCGACTAAGACTGTTACTCAAACTGATGAATATTCTGTGCAGACAGAAAGTTGACACACTGTGCGGACAGCTTTGACCCGGATCAAATTCAAACTGTGATAGGGCCGAACAAGCAATCTGAAATGATTGGGCTTTCTTTAAAAAAAAACTTGTTCACGGGCCGAGAATCATCAAAAAACAATCACAACCAAACTGATTGGGCCGATCACTCTACTTGGGCTTTGAATTATAGTTTATTGTTACCGAGAATAATCCACTATACCGACATTCACATAGCTTGATTGGACCTCAATGTATGACTGATCACATGCAATCTGACTTCTGTCCATTAAATCTCATTTGACCACAAATATGAGTGTGGCAGACAACAACTTTCAATTGATTTGACCGAGGGTGATCACGTGAACTGATAACCTAAACACTTTGGAGCGGAATTACTCGATAACTATTCTGAGCGAAATCACTGACAACAATTAAGAGCTGAATCAGGACCAATTTTCGAGCTGAATCACTGTGACGTCATCATATCAATCGAGCAATTATGAGCGAAATCACAAAAATAACCAGTTTTAGTTCGAATTTGGAAATGAAACTTTCAAGGCTTTGTTAATTCATGATTCCGAGCACACTGTGTGAATTTAAAGCGATTCTGACCGTAAAAAGTTTTGATTTTCGAAAAAGAATGGTGTAGAAATAGAATTATCGGCTGAATTGTATAGAACTCTTCTTCACTAGCTCTGATACCAATTGTAGGATCGAATTCGGACCTAAACGAGTCGATTAGAAGAGCTATTACTGATTTGAACGACGGAAACAGACAAATCAGATTCAATTCAGCGAGAATTCAATTTAATATGTTGATTCTATTAATCTGAATGACGTTTACAATCGAATCTACACTTCGGCAGCACTTCGTGGCTCACCGGAAGACAACACCTAGAACTATTCTGTTATTTCGCTTATGTGCACCTATTTATAGTTGCTGAGGTTTCGCTCCAAGATACATGTCACATGAGCGAAACCTTAATGACCATATCAGCGAAACTATCAATAACCAAATAAGCGAAATCACCTCTATGTCCCTATAAGCGAAATTAGAAAAAACATTTTGACTGAACTCAAACTTTAACATTCTAAACCTTTTGTCTTATATGTAGTGATGCAATGATGACATCACTATTATGATGTCATCATTAAAGATGATGACATCATCTTCTTTCAGATCCGTAACGAGACTGAGACTCGACATAAGACGAAGACGACAGATGAATGCACCAACACATGGAACTTGTTTGTATTCATTTTAACTTGATCAAAACTAACAATTGTTGTGATTTTGATCTTAGGTGATGATGGAAACTAACCGGAAGATGATCGAGCATACTTTTGAAGAACCGAACACTATTTACAAGCTTCCGCAATGTTTTAAAACTTTAATGGATTATGTTTATGGGTTGTAAGCAAATGTTAAACAAGTTTTTGAATGTTCTAACTTAGTCGTTAGTTGACTAAGATTTATGTTACTTATGAACTTGACTTTGCAAAGAAATGTTAATTTGGTATCTTTATTCTAGAAATGGCATGAATTATTATTAAATTCAAGTAAAATTAGACGGGTGTTACAAGTTGGTAATCAGAGCTTAAGGTTGTCAACAAAGTGTTCGGTTCAAGCTCGATCAATCGTCCGGTAAGAATTAACTTATTATGTTAATAAATTAGGTCTTATGTAAGAAATGAGAAATGAATTGAGATGCATGGGAAGAGTGTGTTAACACACTCAAACCCGGAAAGTGCATTAAATGTGAACGGTTAAAGCAAGTTAGGAACTTGGCTAAACCGAAACAAATGAAGCAATGTTATAAATGAAATGTTTAACGTTTAAATGTAAACATTTCAGTTTCAGGATGTCTGATGGCAATGATGATCATCCGGTGCAAACAAGCACCGAACAAATGAAAGAGATAATTGCCGAAGAGGTAGGGAAGGCAATTGAAGGAAGTCTATCCGGGTTTATAGATAAGATTCAAAGCACGATGTTGTCGCTTGTTGAAGAGCGAGTCAAAAGGTTGGAAGATAATGTCAACCTTATAAAAGAAAAGTCGGGAGAACGCAAAGGGTGTTCGTACAAGGAATTCATGGCATGTAAACCGCCAATCTATAACGGGGAGCTTGACCCGATAATTTGCCAAAGATGGATAAGTGATGTGGAAGGGGTGTTTGAACGGACCCATTGTGATGTAGGCGACTTTGTTGCTTACGGAACGGGTCAATTGAGGGGCCAAGCCAAGGATTGGTGGGATAACAAAAAGAAGGAAATGGGAGGCGAAGCGGAAAGGGTTATGACTTGGGACGAGTTTAAGGTACCATTCCTTAAACACCACAGTCCCAAAGCGGTTATTAACAGGATCAAGGAAGAATTCATCCAGCTAAGACAAAAGGATGAAACAATTGATAAGATCACGGGCATCTTCATGGATAAGCTGAGATTTTGTGACGAGTTAGTCACTACTGAAGAGCAAAAGATATACTACTATTACAACATGTTGAGTGCCGAGTACCGGGAGTTTATGACTCCGTCAAAATACGAAACCCTCGCGGAGATTATCAACACCGCCCGGGAGCGGGAAATCGAGTTAAAGAAACAAATTGAAAGAGGTGAACGAAGGGCACAGGATGTGAATCCAAGCCCTACAAAGAAAGCTAGAACTGCTGAATCGGGAAAGAAAGTGGATGCTAAAGACAGGTCGCCAAGTTGCAAAGTATGTGGAAAAGGGCACAAAGGTGAGTGCCGCTTCAAAGACAAGCCGTGCCCGGTATGTGGGAAGACGGGGCACACCGCATCACTTTGTCCCGAAAACGTTTCTGTTTGTTACAAATGTTATCAACCCGGACACAAGAAGTCTGAATGCCCCGAGTTGGTGGGAAAGAGAGACACAAAAGAGTCTCCAACAGAAGCTCCCAAAGCGAAGGCTAGATCCTTCCTACTTACCGCGGCTGAAGCGAAAACAGAACCCGATGTGGTTTCAGGTATATTCACAATTAACTCAATTCCAGCACGTGTATTGTTTGATATGGGTGCGAATAAATCCTTCATTTCGCATGGATTTATTCGACATCCTTCATTTGTATTGACGAAATTATCTATGCCCTTAGAAGTTGAAATAGGGGACAACAAAAGTTTTATAGTTTGTGATGTTTGTCGAGGCTGCAAATTAAGCATCGACAATGAGGAATACTTGATAGACCTAATCCCTATGTCAATGGGGGAATTTCAAGTAGTCGTTGGGATGGATTGGCTATCTCAGCACCATGCAAAGGTCGTGTGTTTTCGTAAAGAGATAAAACTAACATCTCCGAGCGGGAAACACGTCACTATCTATGGCGAAAAAGGAGGCAACCCTATAGTATGCTCAATGTTGAAAGCTCACAATCTTATGAAACGAGGATGCAAGGCATTCATGATATACGCAAATGAGCCCGAGAAAGAATCATGGAAGATTGAAGATGTACCGGTAGTACGAGACTATCAAGATGTGTTTCCGGAGGATTTACCGGGGATACCGCCTGAACGGGAAGTAGAGTTCGGAATCGAATTGATTCCGGGCGCAAAACCCGTAGCAAAAGCCCCGTACCGACTCGCACCGTCGGAATTACAAGAGTTGATGTCCCAAATTCAAGACCTGCTTGACAAGGGATTCATAAGGCCGAGTGTGTCTCCTTGGGGCGCACTGGTATTGTTCGTGAGAAAGAAAGACGGAAGCATGCGCATGTGTATCGATTACCGGGAGTTAAACAAACTCTCGGTAAAGAACCGATACCCGCTTCCGAGGATAGATGATTTATTCGACCAATTACAAGGTGCGAACTGGTTTTCAAAAATTGATCTTAGATCTGGGTATCACCAACTAAAGGTCAAGGAAGAAGATGTGCCGAAGACGGATTTCCGCACGAGATACGGACATTACGAATTCCTCGTGATGTCATTTGGGCTAACAAATGCACCCGCGGCCTTCATGGACCTCATGAATCGGGTTTGCAAGCCAATGTTGGATAAGTCGATCATCGTGTTTATCGATGATATTTTGGTGTATTCGAAAAGGGAAGCTGAACACGCACACCACTTACAAGAAGTGTTAGAGACACTTAGACGAGAAAGGCTGTGTGCAAAATTCTCTAAGTGTGACTTTTGGTTAAGAGAGGTACAATTTCTTGGCCACATCATAAGTGCTGACGGAGTATTGGTGGATCCGACAAAGATCGAGGCCGTATCAAAATGGAATCCCCCGAAGAACCCTTCGGAAATTAGAAGCTTTTTGGGGCTTGCGGGATACTATAGGAGATTCATTCAAGATTTCTCTAAGATTGCGTCACCGCTAACAAAGCTAACCCGGAAGGAAGAAAAGTTCATTTGGGGTGTCGACCAAGAGAGAGCGTTTCAAACGCTAAAAGAGAAGTTAACACAATCTCCGGTACTGACATTGCCGGACGGGGTTGAAGATTTGGTGGTTTATTCGGATGCTTCAATATCGGGGCTCGGATGCGTTTTGATGCAACGGGGCAAGGTGATAGCTTATGCCTCGAGGCAATTGAAGATACACGAGAAGAAATATCCCACGCACGATCTTGAGTTGGCTGCGGTGGTATTCGCCTTAAAAATATGGAGGCACTACTTATATGGGGTAAAGTGCACCATATTCACCGATCACAAGAGCTTAAAATACTTCTTCGATCAGAAGGAGTTAAATATGCGACAAAGGCGATGGTTAGAAACGGTGAAAGATTTCGACTGTGAAATACATTACCACCCCGGAAAGGCAAATGTGGTGGCGGATGCTCTGAGCAGAAAAGCGGACTATGTCCCAATACGAGTAAGGTCGATGCAGCTCGTGGTGACCTCGGGTATACTTGAACGTATTCGAGAGGCGCAATTAGAAGCAGTAAAAGAGGAGAATTGGAAGAAAGAAAGAATAATCGGTCAGTTGAAAGATTTGACAGATGGGAATAATGGGTTGAGGACTCGATCCGGGAGGATATGGGTTCCAAATACTTGTGGGGTGAAGGCACTTCTATTTGATGAAGCTCATAAATCCCGATATTCAATTCATCCTGGTGCGACCAAGATGTACAATGATCTAAAACAAAATTACCGGTGGCCTGGAATGAAGAGGGATGTGGCGAAGTATGTGGAAAAATGCTTGACATGTTTACAAGTCAAGGCGGAGCACCAAAAACCATACGGCAAACTCCAGCCGTTAGAAATCCCGGTTTGGAAATGGGAACATATTACAATGGACCTATTAACCAAATTGCCTAAGACAAATTGTGGTTTCGATGCCATATGGGTAATGGTGGATAGATTGACGAAAAGTGCTCACTTCATTCCGATTCGTGAGACTTATACGTCAGAAAAGATGTCAGAAGTTTACACTAATGAGATAATAGCACGTCATGGAGTACCGGTATCCATCGTGTCTGATAGGGATACCCGGTTCACTTCAAATTTCTGGCGAGATTTCCAAGAGCAAATGGGAACCAAATTGTTCATTAGCACTGCGTACCATCCTCAAACAGATGGACAGAGTGAAAGAACAATACAAACATTGGAGGACATGTTACGGGCGTGTATAATCGATTTTGGAGGAAGTTGGGATGTTTACCTACCATTAGTCGAGTTTTCGTATAACAACAGCTACCATGCTAGTATTAAGATGGCACCGTACGAAATGCTCTATGGTAGGAAATGCCGAATCCCGGTATGTTGGGGTGAAGTGGGTCCACGTGAACTAGCCCACCAAGATGTAGTACGAGCCACTAATGAAAAGATTGATGTGGTTCGGGCACACTTGAAAGCGGCCCAAGATAGACAAAAGGCGTATGCTGATAAAAGGAACAGGCCAATCGAATTCCAGGTTGGCGACAAGGTTATGCTGAAAGTATCGCCGTGAAAGGGGATAATACGATTCAGAAAAAGAGGAAAGTTGAGCCCAAGATTTATTGGGCCATTCAGAATCACTGAACGGGTTGGTAAAGTAGCTTATCGTCTCGAATTACCCGAGGAGTTGAGTGGGATTCATAGCACATTCCACGTGTCACATCTCCGAAAATGTTTGGCAGACGAAACTGCTCGTATCCACTACGATGATATCGAGGTGGATAACAGCCTCAACTATGCAGTAAAACCAATTGCGATTTTAGATCGTAAAGAGAAGAGTTTGAGGAACAAAGTGATTAATCAAGTCAAGGTCAAATGGGAGCATAGGAAAGGTTCGGACACTACGTGGGAGTCCGAAGAGGAGATGCGACGTCTCCACCCTACATTATTTGGTACGTACTTCGGTTTCGGGGACGAAACCCTTTTAAGGGGGTGGACTTGTAACACCCCGAAAATATAAAACTTTATATCAGAATTATAAAGTGTAAATAAATGAGAATTTACTAACTAGGAATTTTAACCTAGTTAGTTACAAGTCTAGAAATAGCTTATAATAGGGTTAAAAGCAACTAAACTATAAGTTGAACAAAGTGGAAGGGCCTAAGTTGTAAAAATTGAAACTATATTATTAATTTTAATTAAAATCAAAACCAAACACCCATTTGAGGATGTCTGGTCGTACAGGAGAAGGCAGGGGCGACTCCCCACTCTCAAAAACCTAAAAATCACTAAGACACTCAAATTGAAGGCTCAATCAAAGCTGAAATCGAAATTAAAGCATAGATTATTGATCCTCATCGCAAGAGGATTCCAAGGTATGTAAAATTTAAGGAAAACTCTCAACTTGAATTTCTCATGAAATTGGGAAAATCTGAAATTATGGTTGCATGTGTGTCTTATGATGATTTAGGGACAACTACAGTGTCTAGGGACAAACCCTAGACAAATACAAGTTGAAATCATGTGAAATTTTAGTAAAATCCATGAGCACCATTGTAGGTGATTAGTGGGTTATGTAGAATTTGGTAATCACTAGGAGATTGGGTGTTATTCTAGTGTAATTTGACAATTGTGAGGTAACTTCAGAATTATAGAAGCTAACAATTTGTAAAATGGTTGAATGATGTGAAATTAGGGCTAAATGATAAGCTAGACGCTTGATATTTAATCATGTAAAATCTGCTCTTAAAGTGTTTGTGAAAATGCCTCTAAGAAGGCTTAAAACTGAAATTCAAAGTTTAAACGCATAATTATGATGTTTCGGTGTATTATGCGATATAAGGTTTAAAGAGAGTTCTAAACATGTCTTAAATGAACTCTATAGGAAAGAGCGTAGGAGCGTCAAGCGGACAAGCGGGTGGCGAACCACGTTTGAAAGGCCTACTTTGAAGGTATGTAACTTGATCCGTTACATTTGAAGAATTGTTGTTAAACTATGCGTTGTTGATAAAAATTATGTTGGTTGTAGCGATCATGTACGTTACTTAAATCAGTAGGTTAAGAATTGGGTTGTAGTCGTTTGGTAGTCATCAAAAATGGAGGATTTCTGTAGATGAACCAAACGGGTCAAATAATGTCACATTGTAATGATAATATTGTAATTAAATAGAAATGGCGAAAATGGTCACAAGAGCACGAAGCCATAGGTTTGGTAATGAAGTGCCGGTAATAATAAGCCCCGGAAGTTGGGTAATAAGCGCCTTAGGTTTGCTAGTCAATTGGTAGTGAATTGTGTTAAGTAGAAATGGGTCAAATAATTTCATATGGTCATATAGTCTTTCGGTCCGTAAACAAATTTTTCGGTATGAAATTTGTAATAGGCATGTCGGTAATGAATTTACAGATGCATAGGAAAAAGAATCACCTAAAACGGACTTACGAGTCAAAAGTTATGGCCATTTTAAGTTTGGACTTGAATAAACATGGAGCTGGGTTTGTTCAGCATCAGAAAAAGCAAGAGTCTGTGAAAATAGGGGCTAGGCGTCGCGCGAGCCCCCTTGGCGTCACGCGACGCCCTCATTCGGGAAATTTTTATTTTTTTTCTTTAATGTTGACCCATGGAACTTGTTTGTATTCATTTTAACTTGATCAAAACTAACAATTGTTGTGATTTTGATCTTAGGTGATGATGGAAACTAACCGGAAGATGATCGAGCATACTTTTGAAGAACCGAACACTATTTACAAGCTTCCGCAATGTTTTAAAACTTTAATGGATTATGTTTATGGGTTGTAAACAAATGTTAAACAAGTTTTTGAATGTTCTAACTTAGTCGTTAGTTGACTAAGATTTATGTTACTTATGAACTTGACTTTGCAAAGAAATGTTAATTTGGTATCTTTATTCTAGAAATGGCATGAATTATTATTAAATTCAAGTAAAATTAGACGGGTGTTACATGACGTCACCATGAAAGCGACGTCTAACAGCCTAACAACTTGTATCTACTGTTCTTATACAAACACTGCTAATCTTAACCACTGACTATACATAAAACAGATGACATACTAAACTACTGCTCTTTCTTTACATCAGTGCTTTCCTCAAGGTTGATCAGTCCTTGATTTGGCAGTGCTTTGTCATCAGTAGATTGTACTAGCAGTGCTTAGTTCTCAGCAGTCTTCTGGGCTTTATCAGTAGTTAGAAGAACAGTAGCAGTAGTATATGGGCAGTGGTTATAAGACCATCAGATGTTATAATCACTTTCAAGAGAGAAGACTTAGTGTAAACAGCTACTTATTTTGAATCCACTGAGTGAACCAGTTTTGGCTTTCATTATCTGTTCCTCTGGTAGGGTTTGATCCCGACACAAAGTTTCAGTTTTGACAGGTTTAGTCCCTGCACATGTTTAACCTGATTTTTGCCACATTTAACCCCCGTTAAGTCATTTTCAAGGCTCTACAAGGTTGTTAAAGTATAGGGGACACAAAATATGCTCGGAAATATCTCAGATGTCAGTTTGTTTGGTCGTACGGTCACGTTGTTCGGTTATTTAAGACGAAACTCAAACGGACGCGAAAACGAGCCAAATTAAGCGACAATTGGTATTTTTGCATTCCGATCACTAAATTAAAAATATTTTAGTGTCTACAAAAATTTTGGATGCCCGGATGTGGTCAGAACATAAGATATGCACGAAAATGCAAACTTACGCCGTTTTTGACACTTTTAGTCCCTGTATGATCAAATAAGCATATTTTCGTACACCGAACCACTCAAAGCTTACTTCTAAGCTATGTTTAGGTTATTTATGGTATGTTTAGCTTATGATCATATTCCAGAATGTACGTTGTCATACGAAACGGCAGACTTTTGCAGTTTGATGCAAATAGTCCCTGTGAGCGAATAAACTTGTTTCTGCCATACCAAACCCTTTAAAACTTACTTCTAAGTTATGTAAAGATTATTTAAGGTATGTTAAGTTTACGTTGTTGTTCTGGAGTGTTTGTCGCATTAAACTGATTACGTTTACGTATCAGTTTGCGTATAACTTTCCAGAAATCAATATAGAGTTTAAAATTGTTCAAAAATCAAAACGTGCAAAATGACAAACATAAATAAACAAACATTGGGATCAAAACACATTGTTTTATTGATATTGAATTATTCAGAGTTAGCACAATGGTTTAGCCTTCTGCTGTGCTATAATAGCTGCCAGTTTGGCATTGGGTTCCAGAACGTTACGTCAAGGAGGCATTCTAAAAGAGGAAAAATGAGAGAAAACGAGTGAGATGATGTGATGAAAGAAATGAGATATCAATAAAATCAACAAAATGTAAGGATGGTGGTCATTTGTTCGTTACCACAAAGCAAACAAACGACACACAGTGACAAATCAAAGTAAATAGGTCATAATAATGTATCACCGAAGACATGCTCGCCTATAAGTGGACACTCACCCCAAGAGTTCCCAGGTAAGAGTGACTGGTCTGATACTGCGGATTTGTACGAACACTCTAGCCTTAGACAGAAAACTCAGGGTACAGGCATCCACCCTTCCAGTTTGCACGTGTTCACATTATTTAGACCCAAACTTTGACGAGATTTTGAAGATTTGGAAGGCACACGGCCAAAAGAAATCATCTAAGGATAGATGATTGATTTCAAAAATCGTTTTGGAATTTTGGAGGGTTCAAAACCTTATAACAAATCATCTAAGAGTAGATGATTGATTTTCAAAAATCGTTTTGGAAAATTGATGTTCATGTTTTTGGTAATCACCTAAGGATAGGTGACGGGTATTGTTTTAAGATCTAAACACAAGAAAACTTGTGTTAGGGTCCTAGAAAGTTATAGTCTAGGTCAAAGCATTACTAATAACCTAATTCCCTATAACCATTGGCTCTGATACCAACTCTTCTGTCACACCCCGACCGCGTATAACAACAAACCGTGGCGGAAACGTCGGGGAGTGGAGCGAAAGAATTGTTGTTTCAACAACCATGGTAATTAAAGTTTTGTATTATTAGAATTTAAAGTTTACATTGTCTTATGAATTAATGAAAACATAACATAAGTATCTGTCTTTTAAGTCACTAAGGCCCAAGTCCGCCTAAGTGTAGCACAAACATCATCATTCATTAGCACCTGAAACACATGCGAAAATAGGTACGTCGGCATAAAAATGTCTATGAGATACATAGGTTTTGTTTATGCAGGATTCATGACTTGTAGTTAAAAGAAGTGTTTAACAAAAAGTAGTCATGAACCTTGTAAAATGTTTTCTTTTATAAAAGCATGTGAAAATCGATAAGAAAATCATATGATATAAAAGAAATATGCATGGTTAAATGAATAACCAAGTAAAAGTGAATTTGTATAAAATATGTAATTTGTAAAACAATGTCGTGTCCTTGTATAAAATGTTTCATGTCTTTGTCAAAGTGGTTTAGATAATGCAACAATGTGTAATACAATAAAAGCACTTATATATAGGAAGTACCAGCGGCGTATCTACCATGCTTTTATCATATAACACATAGCCCTGTTATATAAGAAACTTATCAATAATCATCCAAAATGTCTTGTTTAAAGCAATGTCAAATTGTTTATGTGTAGACCATGTTCAATGTCATGTGTAAACTGTATCGTGTATATCCAAACGAAATGTATAGCAAGTAGAAAGTATCTACTCAAACTATATGATAATGTCTATGTGAAAAACAAATGTCATGTATGGTGAATAAATAGAATCTACTCAACCCCATAGGAAAATGTACAAAACAAAGTTTTTGAATAAACCTAAGTTTAAATCAAATGTTATGTTTTGTAGAAAACAATGCTTTATGATTACAAACATTTACGCAGTAATGTTTATTCGCATACATTCAAGCCTTGCGACTGTGGCGACAAACCCTTAAACGAATTAAAGGTTTATCTAAATTATGTATATCGGATTCTGTCATTCCCAACTTCCAAACAAACCTAGGAAGTCAGAAACGGGATTTGTCAAGTCCTATGGTACTATTACATACTATCGAGCAGCGTGATCAATGTTAATGAATGTATTTTTGTCCCGATTAAACATACCAAATGTCATAACCAACGTAGCATGTGAAAACCATGTACTAAGTATGCTAAGTAAACATACATAGTAGAAATGTTCATGAAATCAATGTGCTAGCATGCTAAGTAAACATACATAGCAAAATGTTATGTAAATCAATGTGCTAGCATGCTAAGTAAACATACATAGCAAAAATGTTTATGAAATCAGTGTGCTAGCATGCTAAGTAAACATACATAGCAAAACACAATGGAAAATCATGTACTATATGTGTACTAGGTGAAACTAACATGTTTATATCATAAAAGCAATGAAAAGCACAAAAGTAACAAGTATGCACAAGTGTTTCACCCCAAAATATTTGAAAGCGGTAAAAGAGGGGACTATGTACTCACTTGGGATTGCTTATTAGTCGTGGGAATAACACCAAATTAAGTTCCAAGGATCAAGGAATTAACAAGGCACCTAGTATGGGTAACTACGTTAATAATCGGATCCTAAACCGGGAGATAGGATAGAATGATGTTATATAAATCAAATGAGTAATTGAACTCATATGGTATGATTTAATAGAGCTAACATTCTGATTTGGAAGTCTACCTAAGTGCTTTTGACCCGTTTCGACCCGTTATGGTAGTATAAGCTACTATAACGCGTTGGTTGCGTAAAACTATGGTCGGATGGCTATCTATGTCCTATGTCAAGTATTACATGCCCAATTATGCCTAAATATGTTACCATATCAGTTTAGATGTCAAAAACATGTTCACATATGCAAAATATGGATTTATGTTCAAATAGGGCGTTTTGGTCATTTTCTATGGGCATATAATCTACTTAACAAATGACTAACCAATCCTATGTGATCATAAGGTATAACCTCAGAGGTTATTCCCTATGTAACTATGATCACTAAACATGCTTGGTCGGATCCTAATGATCGACCAAATGGGTCGGGTTCGAAAGTCTAAGCGGTTGTCTAGACCGCTTAACTTACGACCCTAAACAAGCACCAAACTAGTAGTGACGAGTTAAGCATGTCAAAACATGTTTAACTAACTTATAAAACTAATTCGGTATCAAAATAAAGGGTTTTGATACTCGAAAATAGTTTCGTTGCAAAATGCGCGTGAATACACATTTTGACCGAAACTTTGACTCGTCACTACTTCTAGTTAACGTGGTAATCAGTAGGTATAATCGCTAAGGATTATAACCATCGTGATTACAATCACGTTGCAAAGTTCAATTGTACTTTGACTTGACCAATTGATGGCCAAAACCGAAAGTCAAACTGTTGGTCAAACAGTTTGACTTTCAGCTCTACAAAGCTGAAAATCACTACTAAGCCATGAAAGAACACTCACTTGGTGTTCAAAGGCTAGAAGGGTGATCCTAGAACTCAGGTAGGTGGCTCCTTTGCAGGGATTCCTCCACTTAGAGTTCCAAAGATTGAAATGAGCAATGAAACAAGAGAATGGCCTTGCTATTTATACTAGTGGTGATCTTGTAAGATCACTACAAGTGTTTGTTTGGCCACCAAGCAATGAATCTCAGCCCTACATGTGTTTAGTGACAGCTATTATTGCTTGGAGAAGGCTTAACTTGGTCATTACACAAAGGAATTACAAGAACAGCCCCTGAAGTTGCAACAGATAGCTGAAAAATAATTTTCTGTCGTTGGGCCTTCTATCGCGCCCCGCGTAGGAGATTGGGCAGGTCTACGCGGCCTGCGACCTCCCTGCAGCTCAGCCAAAGTTTCAGTTTTGACAGGTTTGGTCCCTGCACATGTTTAAGCTGATTTTTGGCACATTTAACCCTCGTTAAGCCATTTTCAAGGCTCTACAAGGTCGTTAAAGTTTAGGGGTCACAAAATATGCTCAGAAATATTTCGAATGTCGGTTTGGGCGTACGGTCACGTTGTTCGGTTATTTACGACGAAACTCGAACGGATGCGAAAACGGGCCAAATTAAGCGACGAATGGTATTTTTTCATTCCGATCACTAAAATAAAAATATTTTTGTGTCTACAAAAATTTTGGATGCCCGGATGTGGTCAGAACGTAAGATATGCGCGAAAATGCAAACTTACGCCGTTTTTTACACTTTTAGTCCCTGTATGATCAAATAAGCATATTTTTGCACACCGAACCACTCAAAGCTTATTTCTAATCTATGTTTAGGTTATTTATGGTATGTTTAGCTTATGATCATATTCCGGAATGTACGTTGTCATACGAAACGGCAGACTTTTACAGTTTGACACAAATAGTCCTTGTGAGCGAATAAACTTGTTTCTGCCATACCAAACCCTTTAAAACTTACTTCTAAGTTATGTAAAGGTTATTTAAGGTATGTTAAGCTTATTTTGCCGTTCCGGAGTGTTTTTCGCGTTAAACTGATTACGTTTACGTATAAGTTTGCGTATAACTTTCTAGAAAGCAATATAGAGTTTAAAATCGTTCAAAAATCAAAACGTGCAAAATGACAAACATAAATAAACAATCATTGGGATCAAAACACATTGTTTTATTGATATTGAATTGTTCAGAGTTTGCACAATGATAACACAAGCACAGATGTCACATCGGTAGGTTGTATGTACGACCATTTTTAGACCTATTTGCCTTAAGACGTAATTTTAAGTCAACATGAAGATTATCAACAAACCGATCTCGTACACGTCTATTGGTTTTCACCAGCTGATTATTTGAATCTAAAATCAGCTTAAGGTACTCTATGAGTTCAGTGTCAAGCAAATCAGAAGTTGCGGAAGCTGGTTTGTTTGAGTTACTATAAAGAAATTGTAAGAGAAAAGCGAAAGTATCAGTAAGTGTTTATATAACATAAAACCAAAAATAAATAACGAAATCGTTTCCAGGGATACCTAAATACGGTTTTGCGATTACAGACTTCATTATCTGTGTCGTATATGTAAAGCTGCGCAAACTTTGGTTCACCGCCTTCTTTAGGAAGAAGACTTCCCAGTATATGATAATTCTCGCCACTAATTCAATATACATACGGAGCATTTCCTCTATTGATTTTCGAATCAACTTTACCACCCATTGAAGTGAACGAAAACATAGAATTAAAACGACGAATATTTAGTAAGAAATGCTTGCTCTTATCGTCTAAACTCTTAAAAAGATTTTGATATTCCAGACACGTCTCTTTAAAATTAGGAAGATGTACTTTTCCATAAGCACAACAAAGCATGTAAGTTGTTCTTCCTGAGTAAACCCTTCCTTTTCCGGCCTTAACTTTACACAACTTAGCATTACATATGTCACATACAACTACTTGATCACCATGATCCAAATAATCTATTATTGAAAATAAAAAAAAATATATCATTTTGTGCTATTTGTTATGAAATTAATATAATGACGTTCTTCAAGTGGAACTTAAAGTAGTGAGTGTGTAAGGTACTTACTGTTAGAAACTCCTTTATATGGATCTTCAGCTAATTGTTGAGGAATTATATGATCGTCGGAAGATAAGTCAACCATTGGAACAGGATATACGTTTCTACCCTGATTAGTAGAAAACCTTTCTTTGCCTCTTTGTTTCCTCTTTACACCTATATGTTGATACCAACGAAAAATAATAAAAATGTCAGAATCAAAATAAAGAAATGTGAAATACGTAAATAAATACCACCAACCTGAAGTAGATGCTTCAGACGGAGTTGTTAAAGGTGTGGTTGCGCAAAAATCGTGGATCGATGGTATTGATATAAGACAATGAACGCATTGGAGTTACGATCCGGCATTCATTTGTATTGGATGCTAAAACATTACATGACCGAGTAACATTTTTTGAAATGGAAGATTGGTTACTCACATTATTTCTCTTATTATCCAAATGTAATTTCCTATATTTTCTTCGTTTAGCTGATTGTTGATGCTCAACATCATTAGAAGCAACTGAAAAAAAAAATATGGATATCCATAAAATATCAAGTTATACAATAAAAATTGTATTCTTGTCTAAAAAACCAAAGAATTTACCATTTGTAATGTTACACAAATTATAAATGAAAAAATGTATTCATGTTTAAAAAATTATAGAATTTACCATTTGTAATATTACCCAATGGACTTCTTCCAGTTCAACTGCAACAAAATAAGTCTAAGTTACCATATGAAACATGTTTATGTATTACATAATTTTTATTTAAAAAAAAGAAACTCATAATCATAATAAATAAAATTTAAATATGTAAGTAAATAACACCAACCTGATGTATACGCCTCGTAATAATTTGTTAAAGGTGTGGTTGGCAAGATACGCCGATCAATGGTATTGATATAAGAGGATGAACGAATTGGTGTTACAACACGGCAATCATTTGTATCGGATACTTAAACATTAGATGACCGGATTACGTTTTGTCTTGTGTTTAATTTGTTAGTCACATTATGTCTCTTATTATCTTCATGTACTTTCTTTAATTTTCTTCGTTCAGCTGATTTTGATGCTCAACATCATTATAAGCAACTGAAAAAAATGGATATCCATAAATTATCAAATTATACATTAAAAATCGAATTCCTGTCTAAAAAACCAAATAATTTACCATTTGTAATGTTAAACAAATTTTAAATGAAAAATTATATTCATGTGTACAAAAATAAAAAATTTACCATTTGTAATATTAGCCAATGGACTTCTTCTAGCTTCAACTGCAACAAATAAAGTCCAATTTACCAATCAAATATGTTTATGTATTACATATTTTTTTATCTAAGAAAAACAAACTCATAATCATAGTAAATAAAATTTAAATATGTAAATAAATAACACAAAACTGACGTACACGCCTCGTAGGGATTTGTTAAAGGTGTGGTTGGCAAAATACGTCCATCCATCGTATTGATATAATAGGATGAAGGAATTGGTGTTATGACCCGGCGATCATTTCTATCGGATACTAAAACGTTGGATGAACGAATGATGTTTTGTGAAGTGGAAGATTTATTATTTTCATTTCTTCTTTTATTATCCAAATACGGTTTCCTTAACTTTCTGCGTTCAACATAGTCTTGATGCTCAACTTGATTAGGATCAACTGAAGAATAAAATGCATATAACATTTTTTTAACTATTTATAAAAACAAAATTCAATCCATGTCTAAAAAATTGCAAACATTACCATTCGTAATGTTAGCAAATGACTTCTACCAACACAACCTGCAAAAATTTAAGTAAAATTAACATTACGTAACATAGTTACATATTATATCATTTTTTATTGTATTTGTAAACAGAAATACAAATAAAGTACATACTATTGGAAGGTTGAACACCAGTAGGAAGTGGAAATGAAGGTAAAGTTTGAGGTTTTGCACGTTTAGGCATATCCTAATATTGTATCATATATAATATACCAATGTATTAAAATAAGAATTCGAATAACTAAAATGTAAATGTATAATACAAGAAGATAACACTTACGTGTATGACAAATGACCAAACCTCAAAACTTCAAAAATGATGAATGTGGTGGGAAAGTTTTCTGATTTAGACTTGTAGAACCTTTAGTGATAAACATTGAGTGTGTATTATGAACAAGAATAGAGGTTCATATAGTATTTGAAGTTATTGTAAAAAATGAAACTATAAATTAAAAAAAAAATCGGTTATAAGTGTAAAAAAGGAAACAATTTAAATTAATATTAATTGGAGGTAAATCTATAAAATTTAATGGCGAATTTTTTAAAAAAAAATTTATATTGTCGGTTATACAATTTAAAAAAAGGACACAAAATCATACAAATTTTTATTTTTAGAAAAATTTAAAAAAAGTGGCGGTTTATTATAAAATTTTATATTATAAGTTTTATAATATTGGGGATTGTTAAAAATATAATTATAGTAATTACATAATGATTAAAAAAAATTAATTACTTAAATTCGGTTACTAAAATCTTTATTTACAATTTAAATATTAAAAAAATACTAATAGTTTTAAAAATTATAGTTTGTAAAAAAAATATAAAGTAACAAAAGGTAAAGGTTAAAGAAGTATAGGTAATAGGAAATATTCCAAACCAACAAACCATATGTCTCAAATAAAAAAACAACCAACCATATGTTTCAAAAAAAAAACCAACAAACCATATGTTTCAATCCAAAAAAAAAAAAAAAAAACAAACCAACCAACCATGACAAATCAATCCAAACCAATCTAACACGCAAACGAAACCAAAGCAGCAATATTCGGAAAAAGATAAATTGTTTTTGGTAAAAATACTTCAACCATGAACTACTTCTCCAACTTTGGAACCAGCAGAATCGTTTCATCATCAACTTGGACATCCGAGACACCAGCCTTTTTAACATTTGTTGATGATAGAGAGGTGCTTTCTTCAACTTCATACACGTCAGCAAGGTTACGTTTCAATTCCGAAGACGAACTCTTAGAACAATCTTTAGATGTGCAATCGGGTGTGAAGCTATCACCAATAGAATCCACAGCATCCTGAATGATATATTCAAAATTAGAAACTATATAAAATGTTTAAAGCATTTGGTATTTTGTAACATTAACTTAAAATACATACCTTTAGAGCAAAAGGGTTTTGAGTTGATATATCACTAAGTGAAACATCAGCAGCCGCCTCGTCCACACCCTACAATTCATAAAATAATAAGGCTAGGCACAACGAAATAATAAGTTTCCTAACATAACTTTAATTAAAAGGTTTGTATGTGTTAACCTGATCAGCTGGAATTCGGCTCTCCAGGGATTCAATGATTGCTGCATCATTCACCAACTTATGAACAACATAACCATCAATATGGTTATCAATATTGAATTGACTAATTTGAATCTTGAAGGAAAACTTTTTATCATTCAAAGATTTAAACTGATAGGGAATGGTTTTCTCTTCCAAAGATGCCTAATATACATGAATTAAAATTTATTGAAAAGAACATAGAAATAAGATTTAAATATTACTAATATGTACATTGTATAAGAATGTAAAAAAATACTGATGTGAAATACGTTACTGTTTTGGTCAAAAATTACCGAAGCAATTTAGTGATCAAATTAGTTAAGTGAGGTAGTGTGCTAAAATTATGTGTGAAAAATGTGTTAACCAAATTAGTTATGAAAACAGTTTCAGGATACGGCTCAGGATATCGAGTTGTATCTACAATCAAACAATGAGCAAAAATGTAAAGGTTGACACGTGATGTACGAGGAAAGCCCTTGATCAATCTAGATCGCCGGCATAAAACCTCGGGAGCTGACAATCGCAGCTGCCTTGTTCTTCTATTGCTTCAAATATCAGGATACAGTGCAGGATGTAGTGCGGATCAACTAGGTGTTACAATGTAATTCGATTACAAGTGGTTGTGTGTAGTGATCGTTGAAAGCTAGAAAGCAAAAGTGTTTGAGAGTGTGTGAAAGTTGCGTCGTGCCTTAATCTGATCCGCCCCCATCTATTTATAGTAAAACAAATGTAACTAACTATCCTACATAACCGGGATCCAACGAATATTCCTTAGTCGAACGTTGTAGACCTGGTCTTTCGGGTTCAACGTCTCTCCTTTAACAAATACGCCCGAGTCTTGAGGAGATGGAGTCCATTTGACCGTTGGCAAGTCCTAGTCTTTAACCTGCAGGTGATTAATTCGATATACCTCAGGATATCACCCAGGATGTTAGCAATATCCCCGTCCAGTATCTTGATCACAGATAAACAATTAAAAGCAGGATATAGTTCAAGATATGTATGCTTAGAAAATGACCCATAACAATTGTCCCCAAATATATCGGTTGGTATACCAATCCAACGGATAAATTTTAAAAGTTTCATCTCATAACTTAAGGCAATCAATACGACTAGACCCTTTAAATGACAGTGGTGCAACTTCCAAAGCATTATTTACTCTTTACCCCCCTACATTCAGCCTATATTAACCGAGGGACTCATCAATATGGTTATCCTTATCTTCAACCGAATATCAGGTACTTTTCTCTCTATCCTTTCTATTTTCCTTGTTTATATCTCCTTTTCTCCGATTGTGATCTTCCATGGCGACCCGTACCAGATCGCAAATGGCGGACTCTGTTTCCACCTTTCGCAAACAGAATTTGCTTCAAAAACCTTCAAAAGAGGTGTGTTCTTTCGACAATTCCAATATCGCGGCCCTACGAGCTTCCGGTGCCTTTCCCGCCGGGACAATCTTCCGTCCATTCGACCGAGAGGTCCGATCGGACTTTTTTTCCGACGAATGGGTCTGCTTTTTTGCCTATCCTTTCTCCATAGGACTTCAATACCCGTTTTCACCTTTTATTTCTCGTTTCTTCGAACTTACGGGTCTTAGCTTTGCCCAAATCATGCCCATGGTTTGGCGCATATTAGTCACCTTGGAAGGAATTAAGGCTCGCCATATGCCCGACCTGTGCATCGAGGATTTGCCGATGGCTTATCGTTTAAGATCTCATGGTTCCAGCCGATTCCTTCTATTCTCTATTTCTAAAGACCCTCTCATCCTCAAGGCTACCAAGGACGAGGATAAGTGGACAAGAAAATTCTTTTTTGTGAAAAGAGACTCCATTGATAAGGGTTTTGACCTCCCTAAAAGATGGTTGGCTTTCGGTAGGAGTTAGGGTTTCTAGGAGTATCCCTAATCATATCCCGAACCTTCATCCTGAACCAGCACCCTGATATGTTTATTTCTTTTCTTGCAGTAAACTTTAAAGAACTAGCTCCTCCTAGTGCGGAATCGGAAGGGAGAATAAAAGAGATCTACAAGCTTCCAGAGAGTGAAAGAACCTTTAACCTGTTACTCACAAGCTCAAGTCAAAGATCAAGTTCCAACATGTCTGGTAAGCATATTTTCAAGAATTATTTTTAAATTAAATTGATTATTATTTTTAGAGGTATAATAAGCTTAAAACATCTTCCCATGGGCAGTGCCATTTATTAACGTCGAAGGCTTCCAACTTGACGAGTTGGACAGTTACTCCAGCCTTGTGCCTGCCAAACAAGAACCTAAGCCGAGGCCATCTGCCACACCGAAGCCCATCACTTCAAAGACTACTACTGCTTCTAAAGCCCCCCAGCATCCAGGACCCGGGCCTCTAGTTCCCGGAAGAGGAAAGAAATGGATTCTCCAGCCGCCTCTGAGACATTCTCTCTCGAGAATCATGGGTTTAGTGAAGCTACTTCATTCCTCAAGCAGGTAAAAATTCCCTTCCAATATCCTGAACACACATGTTAATCATTATCTTGTTCATTTTACGCCGATACCTGTATCTTTAACTGCAGGGCTTGGAACGTCTCATGCAATTGTATGAAGATGCCTGTGGGCTTAATAAGATGCTGCAGATCAAGCTCGAAAAAGCTAAAGCCACCATAGCTGATCAAGGAACAATTGCAGCTGCCAAGTCCCAGCATTATGAGGACAAATACAAGGCAATGACCCAGGAACATCAAGCTGCCCTCTACAAGGCCAAAGAGGATGCCCAAGCCAATCTAGATGCCGCCCTTCTCCAATATCAACAGGATATGAGTTCATATCGGGACAGTCTCAAAGCATCCGTGGTCATCTCTCTTCTCCAAGCCAGGTTAAGGATGGCTTATGAAGCCAGGGATTTGGGCTTCGAATGCCCCTCTTGGAACGTAAAGGCTTGGGAAGGGAAACTACAGGATCTCGGAGGTCATCCCGTTGCTCATCCTGCAAAGCATGCTGGTGAAGAGCCTTCTAAGGCGGCAGAGGAAGTGGCCAATGCTGGTGATGATGCCGAGAAGAATCCTGAAGCTGATGCTGGTGCGAATGTTGGGAAAGAAGTTGCTGATCAGGAAGGCGCCGCTTCTTAAGCGGCGAAGTGGGCGATGATGGATATACGTGCCAAGGCCGCCCACTTTTTTAAATTTCATGGTTGTGGTTGTGAAAAACAATTTACATTTCCTGTCTTTGAACAATTTATATTTCCTGCATTAGAACAATACGATGACCAAAGGTTGATGGGTCCTAGGTTTTAGGATGAAGCCCTTGGTCATCGGTTAGTATAATCTGTTTTGAATTTCGTAGCGGTTGAAGGTGGACAGGTTTCGTTTTGAGATAAAACCTTCAACCGTTACGTAGGTATGGTAAAAACTAATCGTGATTTTGGCTGATGGGCCTTGGTTTAAGGTGAAACCAAAAGCACAACTTTTGACTTGTTAATAATATAACTATCTCTTGACTTATTTGTTGTTGCCTTGCATTACTTAATGTAACTCTTAGCTTTGTAAAAATTTTGTATTGTTATCTTATGAAAATATCCTGATCAATATGCTCAGCGATATATTATAAAAACTTTTATTAGATAGGACTTCTAAACATTCGTTCAACTTTGTAGAAAGCTTTTTAAAGAGTGAAAAACAGTCCACTTTTCCAAAACCTAAATGATCAAAGTTTCAAACTAGTATTAGTTTCAAATATCTTAATCAAATATCCTGAAAAGTATTTTGAAAATATATTTTGAGAATATATCCCGAGAATTGATCCTAATTAGGATGTTTAACCTTTTACCAAACCTAGTATTGTCAAAAACTTAAACGATGTTTACAAAGTAAAGATCATACCAGGAATAGGGTATAACCCTATTATCAAACCTCAATCCCTTTGCAACTTTTCCAATGAAGATGTCCCCTGTCTGAGACACTTAGTGCATTAGTTCCGAGCCTTATCCTTTGAGCTTTACATCATTGCCTTGGTAGGAATGTCCCCTGTGTACAATGTCTTCAAATACTTAGAAATCCTCTGGATATCAATCCCCGTCGTATAGACAATTTTTCATGTTACAGGGGTAAAACCCAAGAATGTTCTGGAAATAAATCCCTTGAATTCTGGGGGAAATCCTAAATTTTCGTGCGCTACAGGCGGGAGTGTATAAACTCCAAAACTTAGAAAGGTGAAAACCTTTAAACCTTAGAGAGTATGAAAATACCCTTTCGTGAGAGAGGGTGATCAATCCTCATATACCTTTAGGATTCAGGATATAGCCAACAGTAACGAAATTGTCAGCCACTTTTACATGGACTGGTCCCGCCACCTTGAACTATTCCCGAATAACTTGCGCTCCAGGCGGAGTGTTTAAACCCAACTCGAAAGAAAGGTGAATACCTTTAAACCTGTGAAGGGATCAGGATCCCTTGTACGTGAGAGAGGGGGCCAATCCTCTAATCTTCTGAAGTATCCTGAGTGAGCATCCTGGAGCTATATCCCGAAGCATATACTGCAAAACATCCTTAAACTAAGGTGGGTGTTAGCTTGGCTAACACCCCTCCGATGCTTAAGTTAGTATTGGGTTTCAAAAAATAAATTAAACTAAACATATTTAAAAAAGATAGAATTCATACCATCCTGAGTTAGAAATTAAATTCTAAACTCACTTGAAATAAAGCTTAAGGTGTATAGCATTCCAAGATCTCGGTAGCATATCCCCTTTCATATTCTTGAGTCTATATGCTCCTTTCCCTGCTTCTGATTCAACTTCATATGGTCCTTCCCATTTTGGAGCTAGCTTGCCATCGGCAGGATTAGTAGTATTCTGAAAAGCCTTTCTTAACACCCAATCTCCAACCTTAAATCTTCTGGTCCTAATATTCTTGTTATATGCTCTGGATATTCTTTGTTGATATGCTGCCATCCTCAGCCTTGCTGCATCTCTTGTCTCATCAATAGTATCCAACTCCTGGCATAGGACTTCAGGATTCTTTTCAGGATCCCAGAGGTTGGATCTTACTGTAGGTACCACCATTTCTGTCGGGATCACTTCTTCTGCTCCAAATACTAAGGAAAACGGGGTTTGGCCTGTTGCATTCTTTACCGTTGTCCTATCAGCCCACAAAACAAAGGGTAATTCTTCTACCCATATTCCTTTTTTGGCTCCAAGTCTCTTCTTTAAGTTATTGACAATTATCTTGTTTGAGGATTCTGCTTGTCCATTCGCTTGAGGATGTACCGAAGTAGATGTTATCATTTTGATTCCCCAACTCTTGCAAAAGTCAGTAGTTCTCTTGCTTATAAAATGAGAACCATTGTCACAGATTATCTCAACTGGTACTCCGAATCCGGTCAGGATATTTCTCTTTATGAAGGATACTACTTCTTGATCCCTGACTTGGACAAATGCCTCGCCTTCAACCCATTTGGAGAAATAATCTGTCATTGCCAACATAAAAACCTTCCCTCCTGGAGCCTTTGGAAGCTTTCCCACTATATCCATACCCCACTTCATAAATGGCCAAGGGGAAACAATAGGATATAATGGTTCAGCAGGCTGATGCAGTATGTTACTATGTCTTTGACATGCATCACATCTTCGAACATATTCTGTGGCATCTCTCCTCATTGTCGGCCAATAATATCCTGTCCTTAATACTTTTGAGAATAATGACCTGCCCCCAGTATGGTTACCACAATCCCTTTCATGTATATCCTGAAGTACTTCTTTGGCTTCAGGATCCTCCAAGCATCTCAAATACGGTCCTGCAAGAGATTTCTTGTATAAAACATTATTTATGATAGTGAATTGTGATACCTTCATCCTAAATGCCTTAGGATTTTCATCTCCGGGGATATCTCCTTCCTTGAGATATTTTATAATTGGAGCCGTCCAAGATCTAGGATCATTTTCCGTATATTCTACTCCAGGATCCTGAATACTCGCTACTTCTTTATCCTGAGGATTCGTTGCAGGATACAAGATATGTAATATCGGTATTTGGGTCCCTTCTGGTATCCTGATCGATGATCCCAGATTTGCTAAGGCATCTGCTTCAGCATTATCCTCCCTTGGTACCTGTTCAAGTGTAAAAACATCGAAATATCCTGCTAATTTTTTGAGAATATCGAGGTATTCGATTAATTTCTCACCCTTGACTGCATAGGATCCATTAAAATGGTTAGTAATTAACAAGGAGTCAACATATACTTGCAAATTCTTGATATTCATATTCTTAGCCAACTCTAATCCTGCAATTAAAGCCTCATATTCTGCCTCATTATTAGTAGCAGGAAATTCACACCTAATAGCCTGGGGTAATATGTCCCCCTGTGGCGATTTTAGTAGTATTCCCAATCCTACTCCTCTTACATTAGATGCACCATCAGTATATAATGTCCAGGATCCTGAGGATTCTCCTAACTGTTGAACTTCTAGGTCTACCTCATCCTGAATGTCACTACTGAAATCAGCCACAAAGTCAGCTAAAGCCTGAGACTTTATGGCATTTCTAGGTTCATGTACTAAATCATAAGCACTTAACTTTACTGACCACTTGGCCATCCTGCCTGACATCTCTGGTTTCCTAAGCACATTTTTGACAGGATAATTTGTTTTAACATGAATTCTATGTGTCTCAAAGTAATGTCTAAGCTTCGTTGATGCCATAACTAATGCTAGTATCAATTTTTCTAAATGAGAATATCTAGTTTCAGCATCCAACAAACTTTTACTAACATAATAAACAGGATACTGCTGACCTTCATGATCCTTAATAAGAACAGCACTTACAGCATTCCCTGATACAGCGAGGTATAGGGATAGTGGTTCACCATTCTCTGGCTTCATCAATAGAGGTGCAGTTGAGAGATATCGCTTCAAATCCTGCAAGGCTGCTTCATGCTTTGCTCCCCATTCGAACTTCTTATTCTTCTTGAGGATATCATAGAATTCCTTGCATTTTTCCGAGGATCTCGAAATAAATCTGTTTAATGCTGCTACTCGTCCTGTTAACCGTTGAACATCCTTCATATTCGAGGGTGATTTTATATCTAGGATAGCTTTAATCTGCTCCGGGCTTGCCTCTATCCCCCTTTTCGTCACCATATATCCAAGAAACTTTCCTGCCCCCACTCCGAAATGGCACTTAGCAGGATTCATCTTCATGTTATACTGATCCAGGATATCGAATGCTCCCTTGATATCCTGGAGGTGATCCTCAGCCTTTTTAGATTTCACCACCATATCGTCAATATATACCTCCATGGTGTCCCCCAGCTTATCTTTGAACATCATGTTCACTAATCTCTGGTATGTTGCACCTGCATTTTTCAAACCGAAAGGCATAGCAGTATAGCAATATATACCTGTTGGTGTCATGAAAGCAGTATCCTCCTGATCCGAAGGCTCCATTTGAATCTGCTGAAATCCTGAGGATGCGTCCATGAACGTTAACATTTCATGCCCAGCAGTAGCATCCACCATTGCATCGATATGAGGAAGGGGGAACGTATCTTTAGGACAAGCCTTATTCAAGTCTGTGTAATCTACACAGACTCTCCATTTCCCATTTTTTTTTGCACTACGACCACATTTGCTAACCACCTTGGGAACTTGACTTCTCTGATCATCTGGACTTCAACAGTCTTTCAACTTCCTCTTGGATAATCGTATTCCGCTCAGGAGCAAATTTCCTTCTTTTTTGCTGAACAGGCTTGAATGATCTGTCAATTCCAAGTTTGTGAGTGATAACGTCTTTGGATATACCTGTCATATCCTCATGCTTCCATGCAAACGTCGACATCCTGCATTTCAAAAAGTTAGTTAACTGCTCTTCAATATCCTGAGGGATATTGGTTCCTACGAGCACCGAGATATCAGGATTATCCCGATCCAGGATAATTTTCTTCACATCCTGCTCCGAAGCTTCCAAGGTATCCCGGGCCCGCATCTTTAATTGCTATGCTTGATTAGGCTTGGTTGAGGATTTCATTGAGGATGAGTAGCATTCTTTCGCCTCCTGCTGATCACTTTCAACCTTGAAAACTCCCCAAGGGGTAGGGATCTTGATGCATTGGTGAGATGTTGATGGCACAGCCTTCATATCGTGAATCCATGGTCTTCCCTGTATGATGTTATAGCAGGATAAGGAGTCCATCACACAGAAGCGTTGTATCGAGTTGACCCCTTCAACGTATACTGGTAACTTTATCTCTCCTACAGTATTTCTAGCTTCTCCACTGAAACCAACGAGCACGGTGGACTTGGAAGTAATGTCCATCGGAGATACATTCATCCTCTTCAATGTTTCCAGCTGAATTATATTGACAGAACTACCGTTGTCTACCAGTATCCTGCGTACAAAATGGTTAGCCACATATAATGTTATTACCAAAGCATCATGGTGAGGATCCTGAACAGTATCCCTGTCATCACTATCTAAAGTGATCACTTTATCAGTTGTGAGGGTAGTCATCCTGACTGGTTTGTCTCCCCTTTCACTCTTAGCTTCCTTTGCATGTCTCTTAGCCGCCGAATACGAAGTCCCACAAATGTCGGATGCTCCTGAAATAAAGTTAATTATCTTGGCATCTGCTGGGGGTGATGCTGCTCGTTCAGGATCCTTCTCGGGATCCTGCCCTTTATTCTTCTTTCTTCCCAACAAGTCCTTCAGATACCCCTTGCTTAACAGGTAACTTATCTCTTTCCTTAAAGCAATGCAATCCTCGGTCATATGTCCGAAGTCTTCATGGAAGGCACACCATTTAGATTTATCCTTCCAATCAGCTTTCTGCTGGTTCTTTCGAGGCCACCTTGCTTTGTCCCCTAAACCCTGCATAGCATACATTAACTCAGGTATATTAACAGAAAAGCAGTATTCAGATAAGTCAGGATATTCTTCAGGATCCTCGTCTTCAACAGCATTCACTTTCTTGTTATCATTTCTGCCATATGGCTTGGAGCGATATGGCTTATATGAGGATTCTGATTTCCTATTAGTTGATTCATAGGTTGAGGTAGAATTCATCATCTCCTGCATCTTCTTGTCATCTTCCAAACGGATATATCTCAAAGCCCTGTTACGAGCTTCGTCGAGATTCCTACAGGGATTCATTACAAGATCCTGATAAAACTGAGAATCCTTTTGCAACCCCATCTTAAAAGCTTGCACAGCTGTTGTAACATCAAGATGTGGGATATCCAAGGATTCTCGACTGAATTTGTTCACATAATCCCTCAAGGATTCCTGAGGCCCTTGAGTTATCCTGTAAAGATCAATGGTTAGTTTCTCAAAACTCCGGCTGCAAGAAAACTGACTATTAAATAAATTAACCAAATGGGCAAACGAAGTAATTGAGTAAGGAGGGACATTTAATAGCCATTTTAAGGCTGATCCTGTCAGGGTAGACCCAAAACCCTTGCACAAGCATGCTTCCTTGAGCTCCGGAGGGATAGGGTTAATCTCCATTCTTTCCCTATACTGGGCAATATGCTCTTCAGGATCCGTAGTCCCATCATACAGCTTCATGTTGGGAGTCTGAATTCTTTTTGTGATTTCAGCATCACAGATAGGATATGCAAAGCGGGATATCCTGTGGCTGTCTTGGGATACTTCCGGAATTGGCTGGACCACTCCAGGTACACTGGATATCATGTCCTTCAATTTCTGGAGCTCCCTGGTAAATGTTGACGTCATGCCTGCATCCTGCAAAGAGCCATTGTTGTTAGTAGCAAGAATATTATTATTTGACACATTACCGGTCTGAGGATTTTGGCCATATCCTGAAGCGTATCCTGAACTCCTCACAATTGACATCCTGACCGAGGAGGTTATCTCAGGGGTATGATTCTGAGAATGGCTTGGGACAATATTCCTCCTATTATCCTCAGTGTAAACTGCGGAACTGAAGTTCAAAGCCCTGGGCTGTATGGGAGTGACAGTTTCTTCAGCAGGTCTACTCGAGTTAGCTTTTAAGAGTTGTATTTCTCTTAACAGCATTTGGTTAGTTTCCTGTTGCTGCCTCATTTGTTCCTGCACACTTCCAAATAAAGTTAGAATTTCATCATTAGAGGCTAAAACGGGAGCAGATCCCTGAACACTCCGAGTAGGGATAACATCTTGAGGTTGTGAAGAAAATGGCATATTTGGAGGAGGTGGTGGAAGCACCGAACCGGTAGTAGCAGAGGTTGCAGCAGACATAGTGGAGGAGCTCATGTTTGATCTTGAGGCCATTGTAAACAATGTGGCAAAAAGTTTTGAAAATAGAAAACCGATTAACGATTTCACAAAGATTTTTAGTAAAAGTAGCACCACTTGCCCCACGGTGGGCGCCAAATTGTTTTGGTCAAAAATTACCGAAGCAATTTAGTGATCAAATTAGTTAAGTGAGGTAGTGTGCTAAAATTATGTGTGAAAAATGTGTTAACCAAATTAGTTATGAAAACAGTTTCAGGATACGGCTCAGGATATCGAGCTGTATCTACAATCAAACAATGAACAAAAATGTAAAGGTTGACACGTGATGTACGAGGAAAGCCCTTGATCAATCTAGATCGCCGGCATAAAACCTGGGGAGCTGACAATCGCAGCTGCCTTGTTCTTCTATTGCTTCAAATATCAGGATACAGTGCAGGATGTGGTGCGGATCAACTAGGTGTTATAATGTAATTCGATTACAAGTGTTTGTGTGTAGTGATCGTTGAAAGCTAGAAAGCAAAAGTGTTTGAGAGTGTGTGAAAGTTGCGTCGTGCCTTAATCTGATCCGCCCCCATCTATTTATAGTAAAACAAATGTAACTAACTATCCTACATAACCGGGATCCAACGAATATTCCTTAGTCGAACGTTGTAGACCTGGTCTTTCGGGTTCAACGTCTCTCCTTTAACAAATACGCCCGAGTCTTGAGGAGATGGAGTCCATTTGACCGTTGGCAAGTCCCAGTCTTTAACCTGCACGTGATTAATTCGATATACCTCAGGATATCACCCAGGATGTTAGCAATATCCCCGTCCAGTATCCTGATCACAGATAAACAATTAAAAGCAGGATATAGTTCAAGATATGTATGCTTAGAAAATGACCCATAACAGTTACCTGATCCACTTTTGACTTCTCAAGCAATTGAATTGCTGTCATTCCCAACATTTTTCTAGCTTCACGGTCAAACAAAGTCAAAGAGGCAATAGCTGCATAATCTTGTACTCTTATCGGAATCCTAAAACTAAATGCACAAAAAGTAATTCACAAAATAAATACAATTTACATTTGTAAAGTAGAATAAAATAATCATAAATATTATAAAATTACAAAAAAAATATAAGTAACTTACATCGGTGTCGCAGTCACAACCTCTTTAGGACATTCAGGATATGAGCAAACTAAAACCTGTTTAAACTTCGGTTCCTCAGCACCGTCTTCAGCCTCCACAATGACCAAAGTTGTCTCCACCTTCCGATTGCACTCCTCACAACCAAGGTAGTACCAATCATCTTTATCATCCACACCCATGATCGTACCAAGAACTATGACCTCACAAGGCTGAAATTATATGTAAGAAATTAGAGTTATAAATATGAATTTGTGAAACAATTTTGTTTAATGTATTTATTTAAAATATTAAAAAGTAGACACAAACCTTATCCAAGAGCGTAATATCACAGAAATTGGAAAACGGATGCTTCACTAAAAAGTCATCCGCAACGCTTATGCTTTGTCACACCCCGACCACGTTAAAACAACAAAACCGTGGAGGAAACGTCGGGGAGTGTTGTAACAGAATCATCATTTCAACAACCATGGTAATTAAAAGTTTCGTTTTATTGATTCATTAAGTAATGTACATTGTCTTTAAACCAAAACAAACAAACTACACATTGTTAATAACTGTTTTTAAGTCACTAAGGCCTCGTCCAGGTCCTATGTGACACAAGCTTCTTAGCAAGCAACATCAAGCATTACCACCTGAAACATATGTAAAAATTAAGTCAGCAAAGAAATGTTGGCGAGTACATAGGTTTTATAAGAGTATCGGAATCATGGCTCATTTATATATATTGCAATACCTTGAAAACCTTGTTTTGAAAAGTATACAATATTGCAACATGATTAACCAACTCAAATCAAGATGGTTATAATTTATAAAATCTCAATGCCATGATTCTTAACCCCAAAACATTTGTTTTAGTAAACAAATTCGTAAAACATCTCGTTAAGACTCGTTAATAAAACTCGTATGGTTTATATTGTTTTGAAAACCTGGTTGTGTGACATCGTTTCAAATCGTTTCCCAAGTGAATTAAATAATGACATGAAATGTAATATGATAAAAGCACTTATATATAAGATGTACCAGCGGCGTATCTACCATGCTTTTATCATGCTACACTCGTCCCATTATCTAATCACTACCTAAAACCAATCGTTTAACCAAATCGTTTTATCTAGTTTAAGTCGTCTCAAATCGTTTAATTCGTCCCAAAATCGTATTCGTTTTAATTGTGAAACTACTTTTAGTCATCTCGCTAATAACATTCAAACCTTCGTGACTCGACTACCTCGTTCCTCGTATTAACAAACCACCAAAGGGTAAGTTAACAATCATCAGATTTGGTCGTTACCTACATAATCCCCACACATAACTATGGGTGTAGTCTGATAACGGGATTTGTCAGATCCTATGGTACCATAACCTAATACTGGTCGGCTTTATCAATGCTAATGAATGTCATTCGTTATGTAATGACAACCAACAAGTTTCGTTCACATTATCGAAATCGTTATTAGTTTAATATAAACCATCTTTATCGTTTTTGAAACCATCGTTTAAATATCGAAATCGTTTTAATACATATGAATCACCCCAAAACAATTGAAAATAGTAAAATAGGGGAACTATGTACTCACATTGAATGATACGGTATCCTTGATCTAAAGAACATAGCGAAGCTCAGACAAACCAAGGAAATTCAAGTAGTACCTAGTAATCGGATCACTAGTAAATAAATCGACACCTAAATCGGAAGATCGGATAGAATGAGGTCTTGTAAACCAAATGAATGTGGAACTCATGTGATATGGTTTAACAAAGCCTACATCCTAAATCGGAACCTAACCTAAGTGCTTTTGACCCGTTACGACCCATTAAGGTAGCTTATGCTACTTTAACGCGTCGTTCGCGCAAAACTATGTTCGGATGGTTAACTATGTGTTATGTCAAGTCTTATATGCCCAATAATACCAAAACATGTTACTAAATCAGATTATATGTCAAAAACATGTTCACATATGTAAGATACGGATTTATGCTTCAAAAGGGCGTTTTGGTCATTTCTTATGGGCATACAAGCTACTTAACAAATAACTAACCAATCCTATGTGATCATAAGGTATAACCTCAGTGGTTATTCCCTATGCAACTATGATCACTAATCAAGCTTGGTCGGATCCTAAAGATCGACCAAACGGGTCAGGTTCGAAAGTCTAAGCGGTTGTTTAGACCGCTTAACTTACAACCTAAACAGGCACTAAACTAATAGTGACGAGTTAAACATGTCAAAACATGTTTAACCTACTTAGAAAACTGATTTGGTATCAAAACAATGGGTTTTGATACCCGAAAATAGTTTCGTTGCAAAATGCGTGCTAAAACTCATTTTGACCGAAACTTTAGCTCGTCACTACGCCTAGTTAACGTGGTAATCAGTAGGTATAATCGCTAAGGATTATAACCATTGTGATTACAATCACGTTGCAAAGTTCAATTGAACTTTGACTTGACCAATTGATGGTCAAAACCGAAAGTCAAACTGTTGGCCAAACTGTTTGACTTTCTGCACTAACATAAAGAAAAAGAATGAAAGAATGCTCACTAAAGGTCCTTGCTATCTTTTCTACAAAGAACAAGTTCCAAATCAGATGAGAGAGCTCCCAATTCTGATTGTAGAGAAGAGAATGAGGAAATGAGCAATGAATGAGGAAGAGAGCTTGGCTATTTATACTTGTTGCAAGATCATAGGATCATGACAAGTGTTTTGTGTAGCCTCCAAGCAAAGATCATGGCCATACAATTGTTGGATGCTGGTTCAAAGCCTTGGAGAAGAGATAACTTGGTTACCACACAAAGATCTTACAAGAACAGCCCCTGAACTATCAAACAGTTGCTGAAATCAACTTTCTGGTCGCTGGCACTTTCATACGGGCCGTGTAAGAATAGGGAGGGGGCTTACGCGCCCCGCCTGGGTTCCCCAGTTCAGCACAAGTTTGAAAATTGACAGTTCAGGTCCCTGCACTTGGTTTAAGCTCATTCCAGGCCCTTTTATCCCCCGTTAAGCCATTTTCAAGGCTCTACAAGGTCAATAAAATTTAGAGGACTCAAAATGTGCTTGGAACACTCTCGGATGTCGGCTCGTTTGGTCGTACGGTTGCGTTGATCGTTAAATTACGACGAAACTCAAACGGATGCGAAAACGAACCAAAGTAAACGACGAACGGTATTTTTGCATGCCGATCAGTAAAATAAAAATATTTTAGTGTGCACAAAAATTTTGAGTGTCCAGATGTGGTCAGAACGTAAGATATGCGCGAAAATGCAAACTTACGTCGTTTTTGACACTTTTAGTCCCTGTAAGATCAAATAAGCATGTTTTTGCACACCGAACCACTCAAAGCTTATTTCTAAGCTATGTTTAGGTTATTTATGGTATGTTTAGCTTATGATAAAGTTCCGGAATCTTCGATATCATACGAATCGGTATAGTTTCGCAGTTTGACACAAATAGTCCCTGCGATCGAATAAACTTGTTTTCAACACACCAAACCATCCAAAACTTATTTCTAAGTTATGTAAATGTTATTTTAGGTATGTTAAGCCTATTTCACTATTACGGAGTGTTTTTCGCTTTAAACTGACTGCGTTTACATACCAGTTTGCGTATAACTTTCCAGAAAGCGATTTAGAGCTTGAAATCGGAATCGAATCGAGTTGTAAAATCATCAAACACAAATACACACATAATAAAACCAAAACACATTGTTTTATTAATAATTAACATTGCTTTGCATTGTTCATCGATTACAGAGCACAGTTGTCATAGTCTCCCGTACTTTAGGAAATTTCGTCCCGAAATTTTAACTAGAGGAAACTTATGAGAACAATTGCGGATATTTTGCCTTCATTTGGTCCTTACATTCCCAAGTAAACTCTGGGTCACGTTTGGATTCCCATCGAACCTTGACAAAATGAATTCGTTTGTTCTTCAACTGTTTGTATATACGGTCCACTATCTCCACAGGTTTCTCGACAAAGTGCATCGTTTCATCGATTTGGATTTCATCGAGTGGAATGTGAAGATCAGCGTCAGCTAAACACTTTCGCAGATTGTACACGTGAAAAGTCGGATGAATATTTCCAAGCTCTGGAGGTTGCTCTAATCGATAGGCAACCTTTCCAACCCTTTCAACAATCTTAAATGGTCCAACATATCATGGTGCAAGTTTTCCTTTCTTTCCAAATCTCACCACTCCCTTCCAAGGTGACACCTTGAGTAGGACATGGTCTCCGACTTGAAATTCTAAGGGCTTGCGTCGTAAATCCGCATAACTCTTTTGACGGCATCTAGCTGTCACAAGATTATCGCGAATTTTCTTGATTTTGTATGTTGTTTCCAGAACAAGCTCCGGTCCAGTAAGCTGAGCTTCACCGGTCTCATTCCAACAAACAGGTGAACGACATTTTCAACCATAGAGAGCTTCGAATGGTGCCATATTAATGCTAGCATGATAACTATTGTTGTAAGAGAACTCGATCAGTGGCAGATGAGAATCCCAATTACCACCAAAGTCTATCACGCATGCTCTAAGCATATCCTCCAAAGTTTGAATCGTTCTCTAAGATTGTCCATCTGTTTGGGGATGATAAGCAGTGCTTAGATTTAGTTGGGTTCCCATAGCAGATTGCATGGTCTTCCAGAAATGAGATGAAAATCGAGCATCACAATCAGATATGATGTCCAAAGGAACACCGTGTCAGGATACAATCTCATCAACATAAATCTTTGCAAGTTTATCAGCAGATAGATCCTCACAAATCGGAATAAAATGAGCTGACTTTGTTAATCGATCGATAACAACCCATATAGCATCGTGACCTTTAGATGTACGCGGTAATTTAGTGATGAGATCCATTGCAATGTTATCCCACTTCCAAACCGGTATCTCTGGTTGTACAAGCAAACCAGATGGTCGTTGATGTTCAGCCTTGACTTTGAGACAAGTTAGGCATTTTGATACATACAGGGCAACATCTTTCTTCATACCAGGCCACCAGAACTTAGTACGAAGATCCTTGTACATTTTATCGGCACCAGGATGGATAGAATATCGAGACTTATGAGATTCGTCCATCACTAAAGTGCGAAGATCGTCTTGTTTCGGAATCCACAAACGATCCTTGAAATAGAGTAAACCATCGTCCTTCGCTTCAAGTTTAAGCTCAAGTTGACGTGGTAATTCCTTACCTATCAAATTTTGTGAAACACAAAATTGCTGAGCTTGAAAAACACGAGTTTGAATATCAGATAGAGTTCGAACAGAATGAAGCTTGACACGCTCTTTTCGACTAAGCGCATCAGCTACGACATTCGCCTTACCAGGGTGGTAGCGAATCTCGCAATCGTAATCGTTCAAGAGTTCAACCCATCGTCGTTGCCTCATATTCAACTCTTTCTGATTAAGAATGTGCTGAAGACTTTTGTGGTCTGTGAAAACCACACACTTCGTGCCATAAAGATAGTGTCTCCAGATTTTGAGAGCAAAAACTACAGCGCCTAACTCAAGATCATGAGTGGTGTAGTTCTTCTCGTGAACTTTCAATTGTCTAGATGCATATGCTATAACTTTACCTCGTTGCATAAGAACACAACCAAGGCCTAAGTTGAACGCATCACAGTAGACAACGAAATCATCATTTCCCTTGGGCAAAGATAGAACAGGAGCATCACATAGCTTCTGTTTCAGCGTTTGAAACGCTTCTTCTTGCTTAGCTCCCCACTCAAAAGGCTTATTCTTT
The DNA here is from genome assembly GCA_030545235.1 of Helianthus tuberosus. NCBI lineage: Eukaryota > Viridiplantae > Streptophyta > Magnoliopsida > Asterales > Asteraceae > Helianthus > Helianthus tuberosus. Next base: position 11,454 of record JARYGA010039316.1, on the reverse strand, counting down.
TGAGTCAAAGCAGTGAGTGGAACCGCAATCTTCGAGAAATTCGAAATGAAACGACGATAATAACCAGCGAGACCAAGGAAAGAACGAATTTTTGTGGGTGTCGTTGGTGTATTCCAATCCTTGATTGCAACAATCTTGGATGGATCCACATGAATACCTTGCTCGTTGACAATATGTCCCAAAAACTGAACTTCTTTAAGCCAAAATTCACACTTGGAGAATTTAGCAAAAAGTTGTTCCTTCTTCAGGAGTTCTAAAGTCAAACGAAGGTGTTGCTCGTGATCGGCTCGAGACTTCGAGTAAATGGGAATATCGTCGATAAACACGATGATGAACTTGTCTAAATAAGGTTTACAGACCCTATTAATTAAGTCCATGAAAATAGCTGGGGCATTTGTCAAACCAAAAGGCATGACAATAAACTCGTAATGCCCATATCTTGTTCGGAATGCAGTTTTGGGAATATCTTCTTCGAATACACGAAGCTGATGATACCCAGAACGCATATCAATTTTGGAAAAGCAGGTAGCACCTTGCAGTTGATCAAGGAGATCATCGATTCGGGGTAGGGGATATCGATTCTTGATGGTAAGCTTATTAAGCTCACGATAATCGATACACATTCGAAAATATCCATCTTTCTTTTTCATAAAGAGGACAGGAGCGCCCCAAGGTGAATAACTCGGTCGGATTAATCCTTTATCAGATAACTCTTGAAGCTGTTTTGATAACTCTTGCATCTCAGACGGTGCAAGGCGATAAGGTGCTTTCGCAATCGGGTTAGTATTGGGTACAAGGTCAATATGAAACTCGACTTGACGAACTGGAGGCAAACCAGGCAGTTCATCAGGAAACACCTCTGGATAATCCCGAACAATTGGAATATCCTGAATACTCTTGCTCTTGCCTTTCTCCTCGGTGACATGTGCCAGAAAGGCAACATATCCTTTTCGTAGGTAGGTTTGAGCTTTCATGCACGACATGAGTTTCAATCCACCAGATGGTTTCTCGCCACGAACCTCTAGGACATCACCAGGTGAAAGAGGAATACTAATGATCTTATCGAAACAAACCACCTCAGCATGGTGTTTGGTTAACCAATCCATCCCCACAATAATGTCGAAACTCCCAAGTTGTATCGGTACGAGGTCAATGGGGAAAAGATGGTTATCGAGGTTCAATTGACAACCAAGAATAACAGAATCGAGTATAAGGGGTTTACCAGTAGCAACTTCAACAGATAAGGGTTTCCTTAGTTTAGTTCTAGGTATCGCAAGTAAAGGCTCAAAGGATAACGAAACAAAACTCATATCGGCACCAAAATCGAAAAGAACAGATGCAAGTTCATTGTTAACAAGGAACGTACCGTTAACAACTTCGTTGTCTGCCCTTGCCTCGTTCGCGTTTAGATTGAATGCCCGTCCACGAGCGGGATTCACATTCGCGTTCGCGTTGACTTTCGGATTCGCATTTGCATTTACCAACCTCGGGCAGTTGTTGTGGAAATGACCCATTTCTCCGCAATTGAAACATGAACCAGGTGGGAATCTCGCAGCATTCCCCTGAACTTGTGCTGGAACTTGAGCAGCTTGATTTTGACCAAAACGAAAAATGTTGGCCAAATGCCCAAGTCTACCACACGTAGCACACTGTTGACAGGCCTGTTGGGCAACATGGTGACCATTACATCGAGCACAGTGAGGTGTAGTACCAGCATATGCTTTCTTTGCAGGAGGTTGAGTCGGTGGGTTCTGAGGGTTCTGAGCAGTAACTGCAAAGTTCTGGGAAGCCTTGCGCTTCCTCGACTTTTTAGAAGACTCACCCTGCTTCTTACCCTTACCCTTGTCAGAATCGGTCGACTTCTTTTTATCACCCTTGCGGGTAAGTTTACCCTTCCTGACTTGGGACTCAGTCAGGGTAGCCGACAACTCGATCGCGTGACGGACGGTAGTAGGATTAACACCGGTCACACTATCCTGAATGGAATCGGGTAAACCATCGATATACCTCTCGATTGCTTTCTCCAGTGGGGTAACCATAGTGGGACACAACAAACTAAGCTCCTCAAATCGATCCGTATAAGCACGGTGTTCTCCCCCGTCTTGTTTCAAATCATCGAATTCTCGTTCCAAAGCTCGAATCTCGTGACGGGGACAGAACTCTCTCATCATGAGAGCTCGGAGCTCTTCCCAAGTTTGTGCTAACGCCACTTCGGGACCCCTATCACGCATCACTCCGTTCCACTATGTAAGAGCTTGCTTCTCAAACACGCTTGATGCAAACTCAACCTTACGCGCATTCGGACACTGCACATGTCTGAATGTGCTCTCGATACTCTCGAACCACTGCAGGAGCGCAGTTGCTCCTTGTGACCCAGAAAACTTAAGCGGCTTCGCAGAATTAAAATTCTTGAAATTACACTGTGCGTTATTGTTGTTATTATTGTTATTGTTGTATAGCTCTTGGATTTGGGTCACAACGCCTGGAAGTACAGCAGCCATTTGTTGAGAAACAAGGGCTGCGATTTCCTCAGCAGTAAAAGTTTGAGCATCGCGTCGAGGAGGCATTGTCTAACAAGGAAACATGAGAGACGAGTGAGGTCAAAAATTGGAGAAACAAAAGAGGTATTGAAAACATCGACAAAACACGAGGAGTGCGATCATTTGTTTGTTACCTTGAACAAACAAATGACACGCAGTGACTAATCATAGTAAATGGGTCATAATAATGTATCACTGAAGACATGCTCGCCTATAAGTGAACACTCACCCCAAGAGTTCCCAGGTAAGAGTGACTGGTCCGATACTGCGGATTTGTACGAACACTCTAGCCTTAGACAGAAAACTCAGGGTACAGGCATTCACTCTTCCAGTTTGCACGTGTTCACATTATTTAGACCCAATCTTTGACGAGATTTTGAAAATTCAGAGGGCATATCGCCGAAAATGAATCAAACTGAAAGGGTTCAAAACCTTACAATCAATCATCCAAGGATAGATGATTAATTGTCGAAGCGGATTTGTTATTGTGTTCTCATTGTGGTTATCACCTAAGGATAGGTGACGATATTGTTTTAAAATCTAAACACAAGTAAACTTGCGTTGAGGTCCTAGAAAGTTATAGTCTAGGTCAAAGCAATGCTAATAACCTAATTCCCTATAACCATTGGCTATGATACCAACTCTTCTGTCACACCTCGACCACGTTAAAACAACAAAACCGTGGCGGAAACGTCGGGGAGTGTTGTAACAGAATCATTGTTTCTGTTAGTGCATAATGTCTATAGCCTATGTCGTCAGTCGTGTAGTGTCGTGTCGTGTATGTTTTGAATAGTTTAATGTTTATGTCCAGTTCATATGAATGTTCAAACGAAGTGGAACTTCAAACGAAGTGGAAGTTCAAACGAAGTGGTCACTTCATACGAACTGGGGTTTGTCCAGTTCGTTTGAAGCTCAGACGACCTGGTTACCCTATAAATAGGGATGTAGTTTTCTCATTTGTAACTTTTCCAAGAATATTGAGACGAAGTGCTGCCGGATTCTCTGCTTGTAAAACGTTGATATATGAATGGAAAACATGTTTAAAGTACTTCTTTCTACTCCTACTCACGTTCTATCATTGATTTCAGATTGTTAGATTGTTTCCGCCATTTTAACGGTCTAGATTTAACTCTGAAAGACTCGTATTGATCGATTCTCGATCCTACAAGTGGTATCAGAACTCAGGATGAGTTAAATCTGAGAAATCAGTGGTTTGAATGTGTGTAAATCTGATTCTTCTACTTTTTCTTGGACTTTTGAATGATTTAACGGACAATATGGACTGATTTTTGAATATGTTGTGTAAAACATTGTTTTAAACAATACTTAAAAGTTTCAGACCTAAAATTCGACTTAAAACATACCAAAAATCATCAAAAATTGGCACTTCGTTTGAGATTTGTGCTTAGTTCGCATGAAGTGACCCAGTTCGTTTGAGTTTTAAAACGAAGCGAAGGTCAGTTCGTTTGAAAAATCTAGTTTGTTTGAGTTTTCACACGAAGAGAAGGCCAGTTCGTTTGAGATTTGTGTTCAGTTCGTTTTTTAAAAAAAAACCAGTTCGTTTCAAAAGTTCAATTCGTTTGAGCTTTTACTTCGTGTAAAACCTTCAGTTCATTTCAAAGTCTCACTCCGTATGAGATTTCACTTTGTGTGAACATTCAGTCCGTTTGAAAGTTAAATCGTTTGAAATTTCCACTCCATTTGAATCAGATTGTTTTCTAAAAAGTCACTTCGTTTGAAATTCACTGTTTTCAAAAACTTAAAAAATAAAAAAAATTTGGTAAACTGTTTTCTTAAAAATGGAAAATCAAGATTTCTACAATTTCTTCGCCGGTAGTGGTTTGGCAGCAGGACAAACTTCGGGTAGCATAGTTCAAAATGTCAACATGGAGAATGAGCTAGGAACGATGCAGAAACCGCCAAAACTTATGAACTTGGATGAATATGCCGGATGGTCGAGTCGTTTCAAGAATTGGGTCCAAGCCAACCATTTTGAGTGTTGGATGAAGATAGAAAAGAAATATGTTCCACCTGTTGATGGATTGGGCTTAGAAAAAGGCATTGGAAGTTTGACTGAAACCGAACAGAGTGATTTTAAGGCTGAGAAGAAGATGGTCAGTATTCTCCAACAGGCCATAAAAGAAGATATTCTGGTACTGTTACAACACGATGACAACTCACAATCAATGTGGCAAGCATTAAAGTTGAAGTTCCAAGGCAGTGTCTCGATGCTCAAAAGTAAGAAAGCCCTGATCAAGAAAGAGTTCGACATCTTCACTGGGATGAAGGGTGAAACAACGAAGCAATTAATAGAACGTTATTGTCATCTTGTGGTAGAGATGAAAAGATTGGAGATTACAAAGACAAACGAGGAGTGGATCGACAAGTTGTCCGACGCATTACCCTATGATGAATGGGGAACATACTTGATGATGCTGAAAAACAACTCGGATTTCGTGAATTTGAATCTCAGTTCATTTATCGAGAAGATAAAGAAAATGAATTCAGCAAATGTGCAGCAAGACATATCTCTTTATTACAAAGGAAGCACTCCTGTAGCAACAAATCAAAGTCCAAAGATACAGACGGGTTTTAGTGCTGATACAAATTCGAGTGGTTTTACAAAAACGCCACAATCAAACAAGCCATCACCATTTGTGAACTATGATCCAAACTTCAAAGCTCAAGAGCAGTCTTCACCTCAAAGCTCTACAAGTTCAAATAATCAGGCTTATGTTTCTGGGGTGCACTGCAACATCGCGGTGAATATTAAGAATGGAAATGAAATTACTGAAACAGCCGCGAAACAACACATTGCGTTACTTGCTTCCGTTCTAGAGGCTTATGAAGGTTTAGTGGCGGGTAGGATCGGTAATCCCGATATGACAAAAGAAGATTACGACCAGATCGACCCGGAAGAGCTTGAATTGATTGATATAAAATGGGGCATGGCAAGTTTGGTTAGAAGGGCTCAACGCTTTATGGAGATCACAGGCAGAAACAGTCTCTCAGGTCCTGATCAGAAGTTAGGATTCGACAAATCGAAAGTTACGTGCTTCAAGTGTAAAGAACGTGGTCATTTCAAGAGAGAATGTCCTAACCGTGAAGTGAACAACCATCAGAACCCTTTCACAAACGATTATTATAAGCAGGCAATCTATCATCGACCTAACCAACAATCTGCTGTTCAAAGACAGCAAATCGAGAATAAACCAGAGAAGGCTCTTATCGTGAATCAAGATGATGAAAAAGTAGCTGAAGGTTTTAGCTGGGATAAATATGTCCCCGGAAGCGATGGGCAGGCCATGATGGAAGAAATAGTTGAAGTCCCTGAGATAGTGACTGAACCAGAAATAGTTGTTGAAGATGTTCCTGTTGAGAATGTGGTTGATATTCAAGAAATTGCTGCAGAAGTTTACTATTACCAGTCAGAATAGGAGGTTTTAGCAAGTTCTATGAAATCGATTATGCCTCCTAAAGTGTTTGAATCTTTTGCAGGTTACTTTGAAGAACCGACGACTGGATCGTGTCCAAGATACGAAGAAAAGAAAGAAGTTGTCGAGGAAGTAATAGACGTGACAAAAGATTTGACTGGAGAGACATTGAAAGATATTGCTGATAAAGCTCTCATGGTGAGGCTAAGAGAGGTAGACTCAGAACTCGAGAAGTCAGAGTCTGTCAGTACTGTGTCAGTCAAACAGGAGTCTGATCAGAAATCTGGAGTTCAGGAAGTCAAAGTGTCTGAGTCTGAATTGGAAAATGTCGGTAAACTAGATGTGAAAACTGTTTGTGATGAACAGGTTGTTGAGAAAGTCGTTTCAATCCCTGAAACACCATGCCAGAAGTGTTTACAACCGTGCATGGAGTGTCTTGAGAAAGACACTAACTATCAGGAATTGAAACATCATGCAGACATGCTTAAATTTGACCTTGGACAAGTCAAAGAGGCTTATGATACTCTTGCTAGGTCAATTAAAATGATCCAAAAAGAGAGTGTTGAAAATGATAAGGCAACTAAATTGGTTAAAGCAACACTGTTTGATAAACAAGTTGAGGTTAATTTTCATTTAGACACGATCGCTTCACTTAAGAAAGAGCTTGAATTAGCAAAAATTGAAAATGATCGAATTGATAAGAAATTGATGAGTTATGTGGCTTCATCATATGTCCTTGAACAGATTGTTCCACAGCAGCCACATGCTGATCCAGTCTTTAAAAGTGTTCCACCCCCAATGTGGAATCATTATACACAGAAATATCCAGATGGGGTGGAAGCTGCTTTGAATCTCAAATTGAGATCAATTGAGGATGATTTGCCTGAAAGCATCGATGTTACATTCTCTGCATCCGATACCGACAACGAATCACATGTTATCAAAACCGTTGTCGATCAGGTGTTAGATGAAGAGAGTGATAACTCTGAGAAGTCTCAATCTAAGAAAGATGTTATAGATTCTGAAGATGAGGGTAATTTCTTGGAACGGTTCATACCGAAATCGGACAAGAGTGCGAATGATGATCCGATTATAGTAGTATACACTATGATTGGAACAGACAAACTTTACTCCGATTTCGAGTATCCTCTTCAGAATGTGAAAATTGAGAATGTTGAGAAAGTTTTTAGGTTGGTTGAAATGAACATTGATGAGGTTAATAACAAAGAATTCTTTTCAAAACCTAAAAAATCGTTTGTTACATTACATCCTACCAGCTCGGGAAAGAAAGAATGGGAGGGTAAGGGTAATAACAAGAAAAATAATTTTAAGAACAAAGGGATTGGTTTTGAGAAGAAGGTGGCTAAGCAGGTGTTTAAGCCAAAAGATAAAATAAATGATATCTTTGTTGCTGGTCCAAGTGTGGACGATGAGAAGAATTACATCTTTAGTCAAAAGGCCATTGACGATTTCAATGCGGCAAAGAAACTGAGAGAAGAATCATTCAAGTCAACTTTTGTCGAATATGACAAAAGAGTTTGTTATCGCTACAATGAAATCGGGCACATGGCAAAACAATGCAAGAAAGTTTTCGAAAAACCTGTCGTAAAATCTGTTGTTCAAAAACCTCAACCTAAGTCACCAGTTGACAAAAAGGGTAAAAAACAAATGGTTTCACCAATCCGCATCTTGAAAAGAGGTGAATCATTGAAGTCGAAAGATAATCCAAAATCGACATTCGAGATTGGCGAATCTTCAAAGTCACAAAAGACTTCAAAGATTTATCCGAAAACAAAAATTTTTGAAACTCAATCATGGGTGGTTAAACCAAAACAATCAGGTGAGGTGAAGAAAATGGAGAATGAGTTAAAGTTTGAATCAAAGGCCTTTAATCCAAAAGTTTTAAATATTTTTGGAAAAATGGTTGACAGAAAAGTCAAAGGGGTAAAGGAATTTTATGAATCAAAAGTGGGTGTTAATGATAATCATAAATTTGACTTTGAGCTTGATAAATTTCTTGCAGAGTTTCCCCTGATCACAAATGAAGTAAAACCAAAAGTAAAAACTGATGTTCCGAATGTCACGTTTAACTTTCCAAAGATTGATGAGAAATGTGATGTAGTGTTTGGTAGTGTTTCAGCTGTTAAGAAGACATGGAGTTCATTGTTTGAATGAATGTGCTATAATGTTTGCAGGGGCTGCCCAAGTCAATCATTTCCAAATGGATCATGGACAGCGGGGCCTCAAGACACATGACGGGGATGTTGGCACTGCTTTACGATGTTAAATCAATCAATGGAGGTTACGTGGGTTTTGCAGGGAACCAAGGAGGAAGGATTGTCGGTCAAGGAACATTAACAAATGGAGTAATTTCGTTCGAGAAAGTTAACTACATAATTGAATTGGAAAACAATTTACTCAGTATTTCACAAATTTGTGATAATTCTTTTACCGTACATTTCACTAAAAATGAATGTCTAGTCTTAAAACCTGGTTTCAAAATTCCGGAAGAAATGGTGTTGTTGCGAGCTCCACGAGTAAATGATCTGTACATTCTTGATATGAATGTCGCAACAACAACAAATTATCAAAATCAGTGTTTTGTGTCAAAAACCAAAGCTACTGAAAAGGATTCGATAATGTGGCATCGAAAGATGGGCCACATTCATATTAGAAAAATGAATTTTCTTGTATCAAATGATTTAGTTGAAGGTATAAATTTGAGAAACTTTCACTTGAATGATGATTGTGTAGCTTGCAAGAAAGGAAAGCAGACCAGGAAATCACACCCACAAAAGTTGTTGAATTCGATCAGAGTACCGCTTGAGAGACTCCACATGGATCTCTTCGGGCCAGTGAATGTGCAGAGTATCAGTGGAGATTTATATTGCCTGGTGGTAACTGATGATTTCACGAGATTTTCCTGGGTGGCGTGCTTGGAAAGAAAGGATCAAACTTTTGAAACATTGATGATTTTATTCAAGAAAATGGAAACATTGTATAAGGTGCCGATTCGAAGAATCAGAAGTGATAATGGGACGGAGTTCAAGAATAACCGCATGCTAGAGTTTTGTAACGAGAAGGGAATTCTTCATGAATTCAGTGCACCATACACTCCACGGCAGAATGGTGTAGCTGAAAGAAAGAACCGGACTCTAATTGAAACTGCTCGAACCATGTTGGCCGATTCAAAACTACCAATCCATTTCTGGAGTGAAGCTGTGGCTGCGGCATGCTATACTTTGAACCGGGTGCTGGTTGTGAAGAAATACAAAAAGACTTGCTTTGAACTTCTTCATAGATACAAGCCAAATCTGAAGTTTCTTGAGCCGTTCGGATCTCCATGTACTTTCATTGATCCGGATGGCAAATTCGGCACAAAAAGCAATGAAGGTTTCTTTGTGGGATACGCGAGTCCCTTAAAAAGAGTGTTCGTACCAAGTCTGAAGAAGGTGATTGAAGTTCATCATGTGGATTGTCAGAAACACACGGCGTCACCTCAACTTCCCGGAAACAGATTGTTGTTCGATTACGATAAACTTTGGGAGTCGTTCCAACTACCTACGGAGCCGAGTGAAGAGGAACTTATTTTCTTGTACCAACAACAGCAATCATCTTATCAAGATCAGGTGCCTAGACCGTTGGTGGTTTCTCAACCAGAAGTGGATACAAACGCTCCTACAACTGGTGCAAACGATCACGAGGCAGGTCCGAGTGGAACAACTCATGACGACCCAGTAGAACCAGCTCCATCATTTGATCAATCCGATGACTCAGATTCGGAGAACGGTCCGATATTTGATGAGGATCCAAATATTACATCAACTGAAGCTGAGGATCACACCGGTGATCTAGACATCACGAATCAGCAATCGGAAGTTGTTGTGCCTGACACCATCATGCCACGAACATTATCTTACCATCCTTCAGAACAAATTATCGGAGATCTTCAAAGTGGTGTTAAGACGAGAGATCAAATTAACCGAGTTCTTACATGTTTTTACTCATCTGTTGCTCCTTTACAAGAGGAATTCTCACTGAAATGTTTTATTTCGCGGATCGAGCCCAGAACGTATAAAGAAGCGTTGACTGAAGATAGCTGGGTAAATGCAATGCAGGAGGAGCTGCAACAATTCGAGAAGCTGGGAGTGTGGAGACTAGTAGACCTCCCTGAGAATCAAAAGTTGATTAAAACGAAGTGGGTTTTCAAATGTAAGAGAGACGATAGAGGTGTCGTGGTCAGGAACAAAGCACAATTAGTGGTACAAGGCTTTAGTCAACAAGAAGGAATCGATTATGAAGAGGTGTACGCACCCGTTGCTCGACTGGAAGCTATTCGGATTTTTCTGGCATTTGCTTCATGGAAAAACTTTAAAGTGTACCAGCTGGATGTTAAATCTGCCTTCCTATATGGAAAGATTAAAGAAGAGGTGTATGTGGGACAACCACCGGGGTTTACTGATCCACAACACAAGAACAAGGTCTATCTGCTGGATAAGGCGCTCTACGGTTTACACCAGGCCCCGAGAGCCAGGTATGAGATGCTTTCCCAACATCTTTTGGACAACGGGTTCATTAGAGGGTCAGTGGATAGTACATTGTTTACAAAGGAAGTTGCAGGACATCTCCTAATTGTGCAGATTTACGTTGATGATATCATTTTCGGTTCGACCAACGACGACCTGTGTAAAGAATTTGAGTTGGTGATGAAAAAGAAATTCGAAATGAGTTCAATGGGGGAGATGAAGTTCTTCCTCGGGCTGCAGGTAGAACAGATGCCTGATGGAATCTTCATTCACCAAACAAAGTATGTGAAGGACGTGCTTGAAAAGTTTGATATGACTCAATGCAGTCCTGCAGCAACCCCCCTTGCACAGAATCATGGTATCTGTCCTGATGAGAGTGGCGTCAAGGTGGAGGAGACATTGTACCGGTCAATCATCGGATCCTTAAGGTATCTCACTGCTTCCCGACCGGACATCATGTACCCGACATGTCTTTGCGCCAGATATCAGTCGAGCCCGAAGCAGTCACACCTGACAATTGGCAAAAGGATATTACGGTATTTGAAAGGCTGCCCAAGCATCGGCTTGTGGTATCCTCGCTCGGGTGACTTTTCGTTAACAGGTTTCGCTGATTCTGACTTTGGAAGCTGCAAGCAAAACGCAAAGTCCACCACTGCTGGGTGTCAGTTCTTCGGAACTCGACTCATCACTTGGCAGTGTAAGAAACAAACCGCAGTAGCGCTTTCTACTTGCGAGGCTGAATACGTTTCAGCCTCCAGCTGTTGCTCGCAGATCCTTTGGATTCAACAGTAGATGCGCGATTACGGTTTGCAATTCTTAGATACTCCGATCTACGTGGACAATGAAGCAGCCATTAACATAACAAAAAATCCGGTTCACCATTCGAAAACAAAACACATTGAAATTCATCACCACTTTATCCGTGATTGTCACGAGAAAAAGTTAATTCGGATT
>JARYGA010039315.1:0-33722 GCA_030545235.1 Helianthus tuberosus | reverse complement strand
AAGAGAAGATGGCAGGTGAGAAAGAAGTTAGAGCTGATGAAGAAGGTGATCATCAATGTGATTGTGCCATGATGGCTGCTGCCAAGGTATCACCTCAAGTTCTTGAAAAACTGTGTTCAGACAAATGCATTATTGTATTTGCTAACATCAAAGAGGTAAATGAAAACCTTAGGGATAAAGTCTTAACTGATGAAGTCAAATTTGAAAAGTTATTAAAAGAACTTAGAAACAAATTGGCTGAAAAAGACAAAGAAATCAGCAGTCTCAAAGAAAAGCAGAGCATAACCAAGACTCAACTCCAAACTATGGTAGAAAAATACCAAGTTTGTAAAAAGGAGTTGGAGTCCACCCAGATCACTTGTGAAAGATGGGTGGAATCTTGTAAAGGGTATGAGGTTATGCTTGAGAAACAGCTTGAAAGCAATGTCAAGTTTGGTGTAGGATATAGAAAATATGATGAACTTGTAAACACTGCTGCAAAACAAGTTGGTTCATCTGAAATTAAACCAACCAACAAGAATGGCCAAGAGGTTAAAATAACTGACAAACTTGGTAACAAAATCACTTTGGAAAGATCTGTGGGGTCCTCAACCTTTGAGGAAATTGAGAAATACCAATTTAAACCCACATGGTCTGATGAGTGACATTCTTGAAAATTTCAAGCCCATGGATTTCACAACCACTGATGGTGTCACAGCTCCAAAAGCAAGGGTCATTCCTATCAAAGATATCCCAACAGTGGTTCAAAACTCTGTTGCTAAGGAGTCTGAGAAAAGGAAGAAAAGAGAAAAGATCAGAAACCTGTTTTGTGATTTTTGTGAAAAGAGAAATCATCTAACAAAAGACTGTTTTCATCTAAAAGCATATGATCTAAACAAAACAAGTGTCATTGTACCTGCTGAAAGCTGCACCATCTGTGGTAAAACAAACCACAAAACTCAAGCATGTGTGTATCTCAAAAACTTTGATGTAAAAAAGAATGAGTACACTGCTAAAACATCCTTAAGTCCATCAACATCATCTGCCAAATTCACCAAGAATCAACCACTGTTTGTGCCAGTCCAAACAGTTGTTACAAAACAGCTGAATCAAATATTTGTCCAAAGAGATGTTCAAGTGACTGATGCACCCCCTGCCAACCAATTCAGAAGAGGCAAGGGACAATCATCTTACCAAAGGATTCCACATGTTTATGAGACCTACAAAAGGCCCTCTAAACCAAGAGTGAATAGGCATCCTTTTGGGTATCAACAGGTGATTGGTCAAAACCCACAACAGTGGCTAGAAAGAAACAGTCCTAAAGTTGTCCAGACCCCTGACCTAACCACTGCCCATGCATCTGAACTCATCCCAAACACTGTTGAGACCCCATCCAAAGCCTTATTGGCTTTGGAGACCCTAATGAACTAATCCTTTTACTTCATGTGCAGGGAGCTTCTGCATGCTTAGATAGCCTTTGGTATGTAGATAGTGGAGGCTCCAGGCACATGACAGGATGTAAAGCCTTTCTCAAAGATTTCAAAATCCATGGAGGGGTGATATATCCTTTGGTAATAATAGTAAAGGGAAAGTTATGGGGTCTGGTACAGTACAGTCTGGTAATGTAAAATTTGAAAATGTCAATCTGATAGACAATCTAAAATTCAACCTCCTGAGTGTATCACAAATGAGTGATAAGGGGTATGGATCATTCTTCACAAAGGAGTGTTGTAGGATTGTTGGACCAGAAATGGTTGAAAAGATTGAAGCAATAATAAAAACTGGAAAAATCAAACTTGTTGTTCAAAGAAGTGGCAATGTTTATGTGGTGGATATGTCAAAAGAGAGCCCCAGAACTGATGCCTGTCTGTTCTCAGCTGCATCAAACAAAGAGACGGAATTATGGCACAGGAGATTGGGGCACACAAATCTCAAGACAATCACTGTCATTTCAAAACAGGGGTTAGTAAGAGATTTACCTCAAAAACTGTTCACCTGTCCTGAGCATTGTGTTTCCTGCCTAAAAGGAAAACAACATAAAAGCTCCTACAAATCCATTGATGAGTCCAAAACAACCAAATGTTTGCAAATGCTTCATATGGATTTGTTTGGCCCAGTTAAAGTCATGAGTCTTAAGAAAAAGAGGTATTGCTTGGTTATTGTTGATGACTTTTCTAGGTTTACATGGACTTACTTTTTACACTCAAAAGATGAGATTGCAGGCATTCTGCAAGACTTTGTGAAACAGGTTGAAAAGCAGTTTGACCTTCCAGTAAAAAACTTCAGAAGTGACAATGGCACAGAGTTCAGGAAAAAGGAATTGGATGATTTCTGTGTGTCAAAAGGAATTGTGAGGCAATACAGCATTCCAAGAACACCAGAACAAAATGGGGTTGTTGAAAGAAAGAACAGAACCTTGATTGAGGCTGCCAGAACCATGCTTGCTGATTCAGGTTTGCCATTAACTTTTTGGGCAGAGGCAGTAAACACTGCTTGCTATGTCCAAAACAGAGTTTTAATCAACCCCAGGCATCAAAAGACTGCCTATAAACTGCTGTATAAAATAAAGCCATTGATTTCATATTTCAAGGTTTTTGGCTGTCCATGCTTCATTTTAAACTTAAAAGATTCTATCTCAAAGTTTGCAGCCAAAATTGATTGTGGTTATCATCTGGGATACTCTACCACTGCTAAGGCCTACAAAGTGTTTAACACAAGGACCAAAACAGTGGAAGAGACTTTGAATGTAAAGTTCAATGAACTTTCATCAATGAAAATCCCAGCAAACCCTGCAGATTTGTTTGATCTTGATAAATTCACTTTTGAAAATACTGCTGTCAAGACTAACAGTGCAGGTCCATCAGAGGATTCATCTCCAGACTATGGGTATGAGATCATCTTTCCTCAACAAAAGTCTGCCACAATGGGAAGAACAGCAGATGTTCAAAACAGCTGTCAAAGCTCAACCACTGCTACCTCAACAGTTGTTGATCAAAGTAGCCCATTAACCCCTGCTTCCACATCATCAAACACTGTTGATAAAAGTCCTCAAACAGTGGATCAAAGTCAGCATGTGTCCACACCTTTACCTCCTATTCCACCACCTTTTGAAGCCACTGCTGGATCATCAAAGTCATCAGCAGTGGTTAGCTCAGATGATTCACATCTGCAGCCATCCCCACTCAATGCCATTGTTCCATACCAAGGAGATCTTATCTTCTTGAAATCTCATCCACCAGACCAAATTATTGGCAACATCAATGAAGGGGTGCTCACAAGAAGTCAATCCCAAAACATTTGTCTTTTTGCTGGCTTTCTATCTCTCCATCAGCCAGTCAAGTACCAAGAGGCACTAAAAGACAACAGTTGGGTAGAGGCCATGCAAGAGGAGCTCCAACAGTTTAGAAGACAACAAGTTTGGGAGCTTGTACCATTGCCAGAGGGCGTAAGTCCTATTGGCACAAAATGGGTCTTCAAAAATAAAACTGATAAAAGGGGTATTGTTGTCAAGAATAAAGCCAGGCTTGTGGTTCAAGGTTTCAGACAAGAAGAGGGCATTGACTATGATGAAACATTTGCCCCTGTAGCAAGACTTGAAGCTATCAGATTATTTATGGCCTTTGCTGTCAACCACAACATCAAGGTGTACCAAATGGATATCAAATGTGCATTCCTCTATGGTAAGATTCAAGAGGAGGTTTATGTTTGTCAACCTCCAGGCTTTGAGGATCCATTTAATCCAAATCATGTCTACAAGCTGAATAAAGCTTTGTATGGCCTGAAACAAGCACCAAGAGCCTGGTATGAAACTCTTTCCACCTTTCTAATTTCCATTGGTTTCACAAGAGGTAAGATAGACAAAACATTGTTTCTAAAATGGAGAGGAAAGGATTTGATGATTGTCCAGATTTATGTGGATGACATCATCTTTGGAAGCACATGTAATAAAATGTGTGAAGAGTTTAGACAACTCATGACAGCTGAGTTTGAAATGAGTGCAATGGGTGACCTCCAGTGCTTCCAAGTAAGGCAACTGCAAAATGGCACTTTCATCCATCAAGGCAAATATGCCAAAGAACTGTTGAAGAAATTTGAGATGGATGATTGTAAGCCATGCAGTACACCCATTGCAACCAATAAAGTAGTCATATCTGATGAGAAGGATGAATTGGTTGATCAAACTTTGTATAGAAGCATGATTGGGTCTTTATTGTACCTAACTGCATCCAGGCCAGACGTCATGTTTGCAACATGTGTTTGTGCTAGATCCCAATCAGCCCCTAGAAAGTCAAACCTTATTGCTGTAAAAAGGATATTCAGATACCTAAAAGGTGCTCCCACACTTGGTATCTGGTATCCAGCTGATGGTAAAATTAAGCTTTCAGGTTTCTTAGATAGTGACTTTGCTGGATGTGACAAGACAAGAAAGTCCACTTCAGGAGGGTGCCAATTCATAGGAAATTGCTTAGTGTCTTGGCAAAGCAAAAAGCAAGCAGCTGTTTCCACATCCACTGCTGAGGCAGAATATATAGCTGCTGCAAGCTGTACAGCCCAACTGCTCTGGCTTCAAAATCAGTTGCTGGATTTTGGTATCACTGCCTTAAAAACACCACTCATGTTGGACAGTCAGGCAGCAGAAAATATCATCAAAAATCCAGTTTCCCACTCAACCACCAAGCACATCGACATCAGACATCACTTTGTGAGGGATTGCTATGAAAAAATGTTTGATTTCTCTGCATCATGTTCCAACTAAGGATCAGCTGGCAGATGTGCTAACCAAAGCATTAGACACATCCACCTTTGAAAGCTTAATCTCTAGGATTGGCATGCTAAACATGGAATAACAGGCAAAATCCTATTTTTTCTATGAATAAAAGCATTAAAATGTTTTCAGAAAATCAAAAATCCATCCTTAAAATAGCTAAAAATGATTTTTTTTCATTAAAAATCCTTAAAAGTCTGTCATAACCACTGATTTGTTCAAAAGTCTGTTCTACTTCAAAGTCGGCCCACTGCTGAAAGTCAACCCCTGCTCTCTCATTTCCTTGATAAGCACTGTTGTTCAAAATCTGTGTTTTATCCACTGATATGATATCCACTGATAGTAAAAATCACCCACTGTTCTCATTGTTACTGTTACAACCACTGATCTTGTTCCATCAGTGGTCTTCATAAAAAGAGTTGTCCTTTTTCTCTATAAAACCCCCCTTCAAAACCCCAAACAGGGGTTGGCACGTGGATAGTACATTGTGGTCAGACCTTTTGTAACAGCTGCCACGTCAGCATTCACTTTTTCTCTATAAAACCCCCTTTTAAAACCCCAAACAGGGTTTTACTGTCGAATTGAATTCTTAAAAATTCCTTTCTCAAAGCAGTTCTCATCTCATTTCCTCAAATTTCTTCACAACCTTCTTCGATCGACTTCTCCAAAATGACAAAATCGAAGTCATCTGCAACACCCACTTCAAAATCTTCTCGCAAAAAGACCGCTCAAAAGGCTACACCTATTGAAATCCCATACAAATCACCACACAATTATCTGGGTCTTATTACAAAACCAGGCACCACCGATGCTTTCGATTCCATCATTGACATCATGTCTGCATCAAAGTACAAAACTTTGTTAACAGTAGATGCTCCAATTTACTTGGACACCCAAAGAGAGTTTTGGAAGAATATTACCCTTGACAAACAAGGCGAGGATGTCATAGCCATTAACTCTTCTTTAATGGGTAAACCTGTCAAAATTACACCACATTCCATCTCGGAGGTCTTTGAACTCAATGATCAGCAAGGTAAAACTTCTTTTCCCAAAAATGAGTTAAAAACTGATTTCCTTGAAAGGGGTTATACAGAACAAATCAAAAAGGATACCTTACAAAAAGGTAATTTTCCACCTGCAACAAGATTTTTGTTCCATACTCTGCTTATGTGTGTTTCAAACAAAACCACTTCTTTTAATGAAATACTATTAAAGATTCAAAACCTGGGATATGCTATTCTTCAAGATGAAAATTTCAATTACTCCCAGGAAATCTTTAATGATTTGGTTAAAAATGTTGATAAAAAGCCATTTTTACTTTTTCCAAGATTTCTAAGTTACTATTTTGAAAAGAAATTTGGTAAGGATGATGCATCTGCAATAAAACAAGGTGCATCTTTTCAAATAAACAACTTAACTGCTGAAACTTTTACAAGAATGTCAACACCTTGCAAAACACAAGCAGAGGTGCCTGAGCAGACTTTAGCAGCTACCACTGCTCCTCAGGTATCTGCTGCTGAGCCCACTGCTCAAGGTGATCATAGCAGCAAAACAACTGCTTTGAAACCCACATCTAAAATCACCAAAAAGCCAAAACAAAAATCTCAAAAGCCCCCCAAACCTATCAAAAAGGCAACTTTGGAGGATGAGATACCAGAGCAACTGCCAGTGACAACACAAAAGTCACAAGAAACACTGCTGCTACTTCCTCACAGCAGTTGGTACAAATATCTCAACCTATGCCTGAAACTCTTCCTGCTTCTTCTCAAAAAGAACAGGTTGTACAAATAGGGACACCACAATATGATGCTCTGGAATCACTTGCTTCCATCATCCACAGCCCAATGCCCGGGGCCAATTCGCTTTCTACACCCAACCTCACCTCCACAATTCCCCCACCAACTAAATTATTGTTGGATGCTATTGATCTAAACCAGGCACAAACCAGTCCTTCTCACTCACCTATCAATGAGAACATACTTCAACACACAACTGGGTCTGATGTATCAATCATAGCTAACCCACCAACAAGACCTGAGGAGGCTACACCCCTTTAGTTACAAGTAACTCTTGGTGGTAATCCAAGTGAAGCAGCCACTACAAGTGTTGAACCCACTGGTTTGCATTTGGACAGTGGTTAGATCAATAAGACTTCCTTGGAGGCAATTCTTTCTATAGCACCTCTGATAACCACTAGTGAGTTTGTTTTGACCACTGGTACCATCAAAAGGTTATCAAGTGTTGAGGGAAGAAGTCCCTAGTACCAAGAAAAAGGGGCATCAGTGGATGATTATAGGAATACATTCCCTAAGTCAACCACTGTTCAAACCACTGTTAGTGGGAAATCAGATGATCCCATTAAGTTGGGTGATGGTTTAAAGTACCAAGAATTGACGGATAGAATTGACAAACTGGATACCTCTGTTGCAGAAATCAAAGAAATGCTGCAACAGTTGTTGAAAGTTCAACAGGTGCAACCCACTGCTGTTCCAGCTCAAGCATCTGCTCCACCACAAGCACCTGCTGCAAATGAGTTATGGAATCGATTTCAACCCCTGCTCCATCAACAACAACAAATGGCTGATCAGCAGCATGCAATACATGTTCAAATGCTGAGAAACATGATGGAGTCAAGGTTTAAAGACACTCAAGCTGACATCAAGGCTATAAAGGCCCACATACTGAACACCACTGGCACTGCTCCTCCCACTGTTCTCTTCATTGATAACCCCCTCCAGATAATGCCAAAAAGGGGGAGAAAATCAAGCAGTGGAAGAAGAAGGGAATTGAAGATGGGCTCTATATTGCAACAGAAAAAGAAAATATGACTAAAAATATCCCTTAGCCAGATGGTAGTAAGAAGATGGATGTCACCACAAATGAACTTGCTGAAGCAGAAGCAAGGGTAAAAAGGGATAGACAGGCTAAGGACAAAGCCAGGTGGGAACAGGAAAAGAAAGCTTTTATGGAGCTGAATGCACAGGGTCCTTCTGAACCTATGGATGATGAAAATCCTAAGGATGAAAAGAAGAAGCCCACTAGACAAGTGAGGCAACCCAAACACATACCATCCAGACATACAAAGCATGCCTCTAAACCACCTACTAAAGGCTCCAAACCTCAAACTGCAACCCAAGCAGCTGTTGTAACTCCTGCTGTATCAACAACTGCTGATACTTCAGTAGTTTCAACAACTGCCAGCCAAACACCTGCTATCACTTCAACACACACCACAACTACTGCCTTACCACCACCACCAAAAATCATCTCACCACCAAAACCACCATCACCATTAAAAACAATCTCACCACCATCACCTCCTACCAAAAAGCAGAAGATATCAGATGTTACAACATCTGTTGTAATAGCAACAGTTGTTGAAACACCAGTTGTTTCAACAACTGTTAGTCAGCCACCTTCTACCACTCAAATCACCACCACTAATCAACCCAAAACATCATTAGCCTCTCCTACAATAAAAAGGAGAAGGATTTTTATACCTGATGATGATTCTCCATCACCACCACCAACATCTTCACAATCTCTTGCACTTATTCCAAACCCTGTTCCTCTCTCTTCAGCTCAAATACAACAACCAATCCCTATCATCACTCCTGCAGGTTTCCAATATCCTCTTGAACTCATTGCAGTCAGAGAAGAGATCAAATCCTTCTACTATGAGGGTGATCCTGCTAAAAGGAAGTTGCCATCAGTTGAAGGATATCCTAGGCCTAACAATATTGAAGAGTATTTGAAAGTTAAGGCTCAACAGGCAGAGGATATCTCCAAAAGAAGCTCTCAAGGGAAAACTAACAAAGAAATTTAAAGGCATTATCAATTTCTATTCACTCAAGTCAGATGCTTAGAGCAGTTTGCAAAAAATGTTTGTCAGCAAATCTCAGAGAGAGCAGATGAAACTTTGAGAAAAGACTACATTGAAAGCATCATGTCTTCCAAGAAGTATAAGGGGGAAAATATATGTACAAAGAGTGGACCATTCCTGAGCTTGAAAAAGAAGCAGCCAGGATTCAGGAAATGATAAAAAATAAGGTCAAACACACTCCTCGGTGTAATATCAATAGAACCGCTTACGTGGAGATTGATTAAAGCTTGGTTGCCTGTGAACTTTATATTTGTTGGGATTTTAGTTAAAATTTTACTTTAAGAATTCATCATGATTGTCTTCGAAAATAAAATCTCAACTGAATATGTTTAGTGGTGTAGCATGTTGGTGACAATTGAGGTAAATACAATGACCTATCTTGACCAAATGACTGTCACACCCCAACCGATGGCGGAAACATCGGAGCGAGACGAAGATAGATTGCTCATCACACATAACACTAGAATTTGCGACACGAATTTAAATAAGGGATTTTGTTTCATTTCTAAAGGTCAATTACAAAGGTTGGAATCAAATACAACAACTTGAAATACAAGAATTTCAATACAATAAGAATAGAAAATTTTAAATGTGTATCTAGGCATCCTACTATGTTCCATGCATCATCAACATCATCTCAAAACCTGCAACATGTTTTAAAAGCATAGTTCAATACAACGTTTGGCGAGTACACTAGTTTTAGACTCGTGACATATGTATAAAAAGTATTTTCAATCCAACATATCAATTTGGTATACAAGGTCAAACTATCATGCATAACTAAAAGTCAAACCCAAGTGTCTACAAGAATTTAGCATCCCTCGATATAGCAATATCGAGACCATAATGAATATAACTTAACAAAAACCCGTTGGGTGGTGTGCTACTCCTATAGCGCTATAATTGTTATGGCGGGTTAACAAGTAGTATGAATTCTAACATGAACCTAAGCATAACAAAGCATGTATGACGGATTGAATGAATAAAGCATATTTGTGTGAATCGTGCATTTTAACAAGTAAAACATGTTGCACCCAAAGTGTGTTTAAAGCAAAAGGGGTCAAGTGTACTCACAAAATTGCTAATTCTTCCAATTATCCAAGTGTTGATGAGTGAATGAGTTTCGGGGGTTGAATGTATACGGAATGGAGTTCAAGGTATGTTTAGTGTCGGAATTCGGGATTTAAAAGTATATTGAAAGTAAGTATATGAGAAAATAACCAACTAGCACCTAATACCCGTTTTTGATACTATGAAACCCATAGGGGTTTGAATGTTTTCATGGGTTAAAGTACCCAATAGAATCGTAATGAGTACTAAGTTCTTAGATGATGTAACTTAGTATTTTGACAAATAACTATTAGGTTATCATCAAAAGTTCGGTTACTATGGGTATTATATATTCTATATAGTATATATCATAAGTTTTAGTCCATCAAGTGTAACAAGATTATGATAGAAGTCATGCATGAGGTAGGAGGATAAACCTTCCATTTAAGACCTCTTTTGTATTTTCATCAATGCACAAGTTGTCAAAGACAACAAGGATGGTCATGAACAGATTATTATGGAAATGAAATACACACTAGCTAACAAGAAAAACATCAAGTGATGTGTGTATTTGTAAGTAGGATAGCCCAAGTTATCCATATAATCACACATTATAAAAGTTCAAGGCTTATTCATCACTTGTGGGTTAAAACCCTTTCAAAAACAGAAAGCTTTAAGGATTAAACCTCTGGATTTATATGTTACAACATTGTTTTTAAGCACACATAATCATAGTCTTGATTAGTGGCATAAGGACATAGGAATGTATGAAGAAATCACAAGTTTAAGTATGTTTATCAAAGTGTTTGTACAAAACGGAAAGTTTCTTGCACTTTTAACCTTTTTAGGGTGATGTTCCAGCCTTGGTTTTCCATGGAAAACATGTGGAAACATACCTAAGGTGGTTCCAAGTGCTAAGAAGTAAGAATGAATGAAAAAGATGGAAGATAAGTGAAGTTATGCTCACTTTTGCAACTTGGTATGATTCTGATTTGCTACTGATTTTCCAGCTGAATCTAAGGTGTTTGAGAGTAGAAAAGATGTGTTTGCAAAGTGGAAAATGTGTGAAAGGCTTGGGTTATATAAGGAGTGATTAGGTGAGGTTAGTTGGTCATTAAATGGAAGAAACACAATATAACTAGCACAAAATTGCCTAATCCATGAAGCTGGTCACGTTTTCTGCGGATCTGGGCTGCTGGCGGGGTGCGAACCGGATGGGGGTGGGGTTGCGGGCCGCAAGCCAGTGTGGGCTGGGGATTTGTTTGTTATTTTGACAAGTTTAGTCCTTATACTATCTTATATGCATGTTTTAAGGTGTTTTAGGGTATTTTAAGTATAAAAGACAAAGTGTAGGGGTATGTATTATAATTAAAGCATAAGAATAAATATAAAACAAGTATGAATAAGTATATTTGTTGAGAATGAATATCGAATACGCATGAATTTAGCATGTATGACAAGTATTAGAACGTTTTATCATATTTTGCAAGAATTGCGAATTTGTTATCATACGTATAATGAATTCAAACGTATGATTATGTACGAATACGTAAAACGTGAATTTAAAGAAATACGAGTTTTATTTATGATCCAAGTCTCGGATTTTACAATGATACAACGAAAATACGAGTTACAAGAATACAAGAGTTCCAAGAATAGAAATACAATACGATGCTTTCTAATTATGGAATGTACGAAAAAGCAGGGCGTTACAGTGACGATAGGTAAAACATGAGACAAATAGGGCTCAAACTCAACATTCTTTAACACAAAAAACACTTTTGAGTTGGCGGTTTTATTTATGACCATCAATTGACCCAAAACGAGAAGTTCCAGTGTCTTTTCATCTACCATTTCTCTCTCTTGACTACCTTCTCAGATCCAGGCCATGGCAGAGGAATTTCAACCTATGCTGGCAAAGGTTCTAGACTGCAGTTTACTGGAGGAAGTTGAAAGTTTGATCGAAATTCTCACTCAAGCATGAGAGGATTTGAGGTATCCTATGGGATTTTGTTCATCTACATTTCAAGCATTATGTTTACAAAATACGTTTATGATATGTAGAAAGGCACATGCATCTTTTAAGACTCTAGAGAACACTGAGCTGATTCAGAAATCCATATACACCCTTGTATTTACTTTGAAGAACACTGAGGTTCACAAATTCATCAATTAATCTTTTTTTCTTTTTTTTTGTTTTGGCCTATTTCCATTGGTTAGTTTGGCTTACAGATCAAAAGGGATTTAGGTTATGGGCCAAGTTGATTCGACTCATATAGTTATTCCTATATTTCTTGATGAACATTTGCATCTTTCAGAGTATAAGTTCCGATATTTTGGGATTCACGGGCGATGAAGCTACGCGGAAAAATTTGAAAGCGGTCGTCAAGACGCTTAGCAGGCTATTATGAACACCAAACATTCCTTAGAACTAAAATGTCTTAACAGTGAAAATGTTAATTGATCCCATTGTGATTCGGGTTTTCATTAGTATGCCAAGCAAGTCGAACAGTTTGGCCCGTTTACTAGTACCCGGGTCGTTTAAAATGATCTGTAGGATTGAAAATTCAAAATATTGGTACTTTGTATTAGCTTCATATCGTATGAACAAAACAAATTTATATAATAACATCTTGATCTTCATGCTTTGCCAATGAACTCGACATCGAACAAGAGAACTGACTGTAGTGGGATGATGCAAGAACTTGCAAATGCAATATTTGAACATTGTTAATATTAAGAATTAAGAATGTCCTCACAAATTTTAAAAAGATAAGCAGTTATACTTAAAAAATATACATGATTAATAACTAATAAAATAAAACAACCCGTGGGTACCACGGGTGATAACCTAGTATCTTTATAAGAGAACATTTTAATATGATTAAAAGTATACCCTTATAATTATTATTGTTATTAAAAAGAGTAAAATGCCCGAATAGTCCCTGTGGTTTTATAAAGTAACACCTATAGTCCCCAACTTTTGGAAAGTACACCAGTGCTCCATGTGGTTTACCTTTTGTTACTCGGATGGTCCCTGGAGTGGATGAGGGTTATTTTTCTCCGTTAAGTCCATCTAAAATTACTTATTTACCCCTTGCTTTTATTAAAATATAAAAAAATCACGCACACACACACACACACACACACACACACACATATATATATATATATATAAAACACTCACTCTATCTAAAACACACACACACACTCTCTGACTCACTCTATCTCTATCTCTCTCTCTCTCTTTCTCTCTCTCTCTCTCTATATCTATCTCTATCTCCCAGGAAAAGCCCCACCATCACCTACCATCACCAACACCACCACTGCCACCACCACCTGCCACCTCACATCACCATCCAACCCCACACCACTACCTACCACCACCCACCCACTCCCACACCACAACCTACCCCACACCACCACCACCTGCTTTAAGTCTGGCAATCACCATCCCCGACGTAGTCATCACATGGACCTTATTATAGCTGCTCTGCAACTAGGGGTGTTCATCGAATCGAATATCGAATTTTCAAATTATTCGAATCGAATTGTTCGAATAATTTCTATTTTTCCTTGAATTCGTATTCGAATAAAAAACCCAATTCGTATTCGATTAAAAATTCGAATTCGAATAAATTCGATTTAATTCAGATTCTTTAAAAACATGTAAAAAACTTTCAAAATGAAACATAAATTTTAAAGCAGCCATAAAGCACGTTATCACATTAAAAAGTTCCAAATAAAGTACCACAAGTCTAAAATTCAAAACGAGAAGTCGGGAATAACCACTCCACATTACAAGTTAATATTTTTACGCTTAGAAATCTATTGATAGATTTGTTATTTAGGTTTTAGTTTTGGGCCATGTAGTGGGTTTGGTAATGGGTAATTTTAATAGTTGAAAAAAAATTTGAAAATAATTTATAGAATAGCCTAATAAAAGTTATATATATATATTATATATAAAAATAATAAATAAAAATGTATAATTTTTTTCGAATTTCGAATCGAATCGAATTTGAAATTAAAAATTCGTATTCGATTTACTTGACTCGAATTGAATCTAATTCGAATTCTTCTAATCAAAACGAATTCTTGATAATCGAATCGAATTTAAACGAATTTCGAATTTTTCGAATTCGAAACGAATTCTGCACACCCCTATCTGCAACAACATGATGTGTACCAAATAGCCTTTAATCGTTAATAACATCAAACTTTGGATTCGACCATGACAATGAAACAAGTATCAACAACAGAGAAATCACACAAGGAAGAATTGCCGTTTGTCTTAAGTCGCCGGTGCCGAGAATGAAGTCGCCTGAGAGACATGGAACGTAAGTATCAACAACAGAGAAATCACACAAGGAAGAATTGTCGTTTGTCTTAAGTCGCCGGCGCCGAGAATGAAGTCGTCTGAGAGACATGAAACGTAACACAGGGACCATCCGGGCACTTTTTATAGATGGTACACATATGCATATGATTATAAACGACTAAGAATTGTGTATCATGACTTGTGACACGTATTACAAAAGTTTTGATATACACAAGTCATAAAGTAGGCAACCAAAATAGGAATCCCATTGCGTCACACATCCCTATAGCCAATAGGTGTGAATTTATAACACGCAAGAGAAAATGTCTGCTTTTGTGATTATATTTTACGTGTGCCTTAATGATACTTGAGCAAAGTGATACCAAGATATAAAACACTAACAAAAATAGACACTTTCATATTTTTCAAACTCAGAAAACAGTTGATCACTTCACTTGTCTTTTTCTAACCGCACTTCCTTTATAAAGTACATACATTATGATCAATCTACGCTCAGTTGTCCCACTTCTCTCTCTCTCACTCTTATTGCTCAATGGCATATTCTCAGTGTCTTTTCTGGAACCATCTTAACCAACACGTATATCCCACTATAAACAGAAGCTTTAAAGCAAGAAAACCTCCATAATATGTGCAAATTATATTAGCAGAAAAAGGTGTATTCTAAAGGCGAAAAGAAGCAACAATACAGAAGCAAACAATGAGAAGAAGGAAAGAAGGGGGGTTCGGATACTGATAGCTGGAGGTGGGGTTGGTGGTCTGGTGCTAGCTCTAGCGGCCAAACAAAGTGGGTTCGAGGTGAAGGTGTTTGAAAAAGATTTGAGTGCAGTTAGAGGTGAAGGAAGACACCGGGGACCGATTCAGCTTCTGAGCAGTGCGTTGGGTATTTTGGTTGGTATTGATAAAGGTGTGGCTGATCAAATCATGGAGGCTGGTTGTGTCACTGGGAATAGGGTTAATGGTCTTGCTGATGGCCTTTCTGGTGACTGGTATATATATCTTTTCACTTTCCTTTTCTTTGTTTATGATCAGGGGCGGAACTACCTTAGGGAAGGGGTAGCCTCCACTACCGCTTGACACTCCGGCGATGGTGTAAATTTTGGAAAAATTTGACCTATTTTTGACGTTTTTTCGATTTCGTTACCGTTTTTTTATAAAACATTACCGCTACGAAAATTTTCTAGATCCGTCACTGTTTATAATTATTATGGTCTTTGTAGATTAAGAATTATTCTGATACCGTTATAGTTTATATTTGATTTTTCGTACGAAATAAAAGTTTAAAAACAAAAGGAAAGAAAATTATGAACCCAAATAAAAGTGGTCAGGCTTAATAACAAATTTTCGGTGATACTAAGGTAAGCATACAGTGGACATTCTTTTCAAAATATAAAGGGTGCTACTTTCTACACCCCCTAATTACTTTTTACACCCCCTCCTCTCATATACTTACAGGTGGGGCCCATGTGGGACCGACAGTTTTCCTCTCACAAGGGGGGTATAATCATGAGAGGGGGGGGGGGGTGTTTAGAATCAACCAATATAAAGGGTATAGATGATTAATTTTTTTTTAACGGCCAACAGAATCAATCCCGAGCACTTTTGGGGCACCCACTGAACAAACGGAGACCTCCGAGAGTAACCCGAGTCCACCACCAATTCTGGCGAAAACCCGGTAACCCACCCGCCCGTAGGCACGATGGTGAAATTACCGGTAAAACTCGTTTGGCTCAATGATCCAACCCAGGTTTCCCTGGATCTCCTATCATTGCCCACCAATGCCTCACTCTTCACCAAGTGAGAGTCGAACCTGCATATCTCAAGAGAAATGCAAGCCTTCCATCACTTGATCTAGAGATCATTAGCATGAATGATTAATTAGATGTTAATAGATGAAAAACTTCATTCATAAGAGCATCGCAATGCACCGGTGCTCCATAGACTACCACCTCAAATGTTGTCCAAAGTTTAAATTCACAAGCTAATAACAACTTTAAATTATATGATTTTAGGTTAGTAATTTGCTTTATGTAAAATTTATAAAAAAATAAATATATGTATTTGAAACTTTTAAGGTTGTCAAGAGAAAATTGTCAAAAACAAAATGAGCTAAATATTTAATTGAGTTATAAAGTTGTCGAGAGAAAATTGTCAAAAACAAAATGAGCTAAATATTTAATATTTAATATTTAATTGAGTTATAAAGTAATATTATGTACATCACATATTTAGTCAAGTTGTTATAATAGATGGTTTTGACCTTTTTATACTCCCCCTTAGGCTATTCGGTATGGTGACAGGCCTAGGGCCGTCGCGCTCCAACACCGGGCTAGCACACAGCCCCGTAGGGCTGCCCCTGTTGTGTCCGGCTTGCCTCTGACGCCTAAGATGGGCCTGCTCTCTCTCTCTCTTCTTCTTTATACACACATATACATACACACACATATATATATATATATGTATATATATATATGGATGGGTTAAAATGAGAACTACCTTAGTTGTGAGAACTAGGCCATCCAAAAGGTTTTTCAAATTTTTTTTTCTCAAAAGTCATAAAAAATATCACTTGTTTTAGCAAAAAAAAAAGATTAAAAAAAATGACGCATACCCACATTTACATGAGCGTAAAAAATTTTAATTATCTTCATACAAAATTTACACTAGCGCGTAAAAAAACTTGCATCAGTCAAAACTACCGACTCGACAATTTTTTTTTACTTTTTTTACAGATGTGTTTATAATATTTTCATCTACGTTTGTGTAAAATTTTTTTGGCACAACTCGCGTAGGATCAAAAGTTCTCACGGTTCTCACAACTCGTGTTGGTTTTCATTTGAACCGACCCATATATATATATATATATATATAGGGTTGAGTTCATTTCAGAACTCTAAATAACTACAGAACTTTCAGAACTCCTAATAAACAATCATTTTATATATAAGTTTTTGTATTTAGGATCTTTTTATCATCTATTATATGTATTTCTTTGATTACATACATGTTAAAAGTAGTTTACATATGTTTAATTGCCAAAATTATATATATGTGTCATAACTAATTACATATATGTAAAAAAACTAGTTTACATATGTGTAATTATAAAATTAGATATAAAAAATGATAAAATTACTCTTAACATGTATGTAATCGTAAGAATACACATAATAAATGATAAAATTATCCTAAACATAAAAATATAAAAATAAAAAGATTGTTTATTAGGAGTTCTGCGAGTTCTGTAAATAGTTATGGTTCTGAAATGATCCTGGCCCTATATATATATATATATATATATATAGGCCCATCCTCACACCCACTTATGTAACAAACCGTCCTTTAAGGACTACCCTCCTTCACATCTATATTTTTAATTTATTCAACTATTTTACACTGATATAGGTTGAAATAGTCCACACCATTCAATTTAGTGGTACATAGCTAATAATTGTAATAAAAAGAAGTTGAATACGTAAGGTAATCACGTTAGAAAATAAATAATTCAAAATTCTAGGGGTCTCATATTGGACTTTATTTTAACTCAAAGTTGGGCCTTTTATTTTAGAGTAAATTACATTTTTCATCATTTATGTTTATAACGGGTTGCAATAAATAACATTTAACTTTAATAATTACAGTCACAGTTTTTTACTGCACAACCTATTACACCTTAGGTCTTTTGACCTTAACCTGATTAAAACTTTCAGTTAAGTGGGGTCATGAGCAACCCATGTGAGGGCAAAACAGTCATTTAATACAAAAAAAGAATGACAAAATTTAAAAATTTATATAAAAAGTATAAACCTAAACTATCATCATCATCTCCCATGTACTCTCTCTCTCTCTCTCTCACACACACACACTCTACATACCACTTCTACAACCATCATCATCAGGCCACCACCACCTACACCATCGTCGACCACCGACATCATCACCATCACCATTGACCTCCATAGTCCCGCCACCATCAAAATCCAGCCAAACATCCAATCGACAACGAAACTGCTTCATTCGATAAAACGCCGACAACTCTTCGTTCACAAGCACTTGTTCTCCTAGACATTTTATCAAACATGTCATGGTCATTGTTGTAACAAGCCCACCACTACTTTGTCTAGACACGTCTTTCAAAAAAATATATATAATTCCTTCAATCTATTCCCTTTGATTAATATAATACCCATTTCTCTACAAGTAATTTCAGTATGATTAAACCCTAATTGGGACTCAACCCAGTGATAAAACTCTACGGCTTTATCCAATCCAACCCTAATTTTATCTTTTGTGGGTCTCTGTAAGCAGCTAGACCCAAAAAGGTGATGCCTTTATGGATTCTTGATGGAGGTTTCGTTATTTGAGAGGTGTTCGGTGTCTGGATCCGGGTTAACGACCCATGGATCTTGGGGATTGGAAGAAGTATCTGGGTATGGAGCGGAGTGTGTTTGTGATGAGTTGGGTTGGCGAGGGGCTGGATCTTGATGGTGGCGGGACTATGGAGGTCAATGGTGATGATGTCGGTGATCGACGGTGTTGGTGGGCGGTGGTGTAGGTGGTGGTGGCCTGATGATGATGGTTGTAGAAGTGGAATGTAGAGAGAGTACAGGAGAGATGATGATGGTGATGGTGGTTTAGGTTTATAATTTTTATCATATGGGTTGCACATGACCTCATTTAACTGGAAGTTTTAACCAGGTTAGGGTCAAATGATCTAAGGTGTACCAGATTTTGCGAATAAAGGACTGTGCCTGTAATTATTAAAGTTAAAGGTCATCTATTGCAACCCGCTACAAACATAAAGGACGAAAAGTGTAATTTACCCTTTATTTTATCTATCTTTTACAAGACTGCTTGGTAGTGGCTTGTGTTTACTAGCCATTGAGCATCTTAGGGTGTGGTAGGGGCACCTAAAGGTATTACTCTAGCCCCGTCTAATCCTGTGTTGTCATGTCATTTCTACACCCAAGTACCCTAGAGCCATCAAAATACTGGTGATGCTTACCGACAAGTACCCTAAAACCATGGACTCCACCTTTTTACTCCACCACCAATCGCACACACCCTAAAGAGATGGATCCCAACTCCTCACACACACCCATAAGCGGCAAAGGTTTGCCATGTAAACTACCATAGCCGCAACCCTAGGGGGTGGTGGCGGTGTTTCCTAGCGGCAAACCCGCATGGCGCTCCGTCCCCCTTTAGTATCTTATGACTTATGTTACCCATAGCCTAGTGGTTTAGTGGTACGGTGTTTGTTCTTAAAAAATGTGATGAAAGTTCAAATTCTTACAAATACAAAGTTATATGATATTTAGGTGTAAATTAAAAGGTTGCTTTTCGGGAAAAAAAAAGCCAAACTGATTTTCTCATGCTCCATGTATCTTTTTATCATTTCTTAAAACAAATAAGCAGCACCAAAAATTTTGACTATTGACAATTTCACCCCTCAGGTTTGCCAAATATGATCTCATGGCCCCTGCATTTACGGCAAAACTTCCTGTCACTATAGTAATATCCAGAATGACATTACAAGAAATCCTACTGAATGCTGTTGGAAGTCACATTGTGTATAATACATCCAAAGTTGCTGGTTTTTCCCAAGACTCCCATAAGGTCATTAATCTCCCTTTTTATCATGTAAACTCCGGATTTTATGTTTCATTAAATGACTCAAGTACACCAAGGTGTATGATCTTACTTCATATATATGATGACCCATCCATGTAATGTAGGTTGTGGTAACACTTGATGATGGGCGGACATTTGAAGGTGATATTTTAGTTGGAGCTGATGGAATTTGGTCGGAGGTATCACTCGTTAAAAAAAATCCTAGATCTGTCATTCGTGTTGACATTGGTTTATTGCAAGCAGCCATAAAAAAGTTCACATCTCAAAAACAAAATTACCAAGAAAGCATAATCACTGGAGTTATAAAATGTCACTTAATAAATTCATATATCCTTGGAATATCTCTAGCCTTTTTATTACCCGACAGTATGCACCACACGTGTAGGTTCATGAGCGGTTAAGGTACTCCCATTTTGTTTGTTTCATATACATATAGGTGCGTAAAAAGTTATTTGGATCACAAGAAGCAAGTTATTCAGGGTATACTTGTTATAGTGGACTAACAGAACATGTGCCCTCATACATAAATACAATCGGGTACTTTGCGTTTATACACTTATTAATATGCATATTTAACTTAGTTCGAATAAACTTTGAGTTTTTCATGTCTTCCTTTCAGTTATCGAGTGTTTTTGGGACCGAATCAGTACTTTGTTGCTTGTGATGTAGGCAATGGGAAAATGCAATGGTATGCCTTCCATAAGGAAGCCCCAAGAAGCATTGATACTCCAGAAGGTGATAGATGGATCTATGTTTTTTCTAGAATGGTGAACAAATTGATGTATGAATCTATGGCTTTTTTGTATATGAATGTGCCCCAAAATTTAGCTCTCTTTTTAGACCATGCAGACAAAAAGGCAAGACTTATAGAACTCTTCGGGTGCTGGTGTAGCGATGTCACCACATTGATAGCGGCAACAAGAGAAGATATGATTTTTCGCAGGGATATCTACGATAGGGACATGATATACTCATGGGGGATAGGACGTGTCACACTTTTAGGAGATGCTGCTCATCCGATGCAGCCCAACCTTGGGCTAGGAGGTTGCTTGGCAATTGAGGTAATTACTAGGCCTGTGAATGTACATGACATGATTTGTGTATGTTTGTTTATTTAACTTTAACCGAACAAGCGAAGAGGTCATGAATGTTCATTAATTAAATGAGTGTGGTCATGTCCTTGGGCGGGGACCTTACTTCTTATCGCCAATGTCACGTGACACCGCCAAAAAATAGTCTACAACCAGAAATCGAAAGGCACTTTGTGATATTTTTAGAGGATGACGCCTACAAGAAAAGTTGGCTACCACTACAAGAAAGTCGATTAATAGCGGCGACATTTGTCGCCGCTAATAGCTTGATCTGCACCGCTAAAGGTAATAGCGGCGACCTGTCGCCGCTAAAGGGTCGCCGCTAAAAGTTGGCCGGTAAAGGATCGTATGTCGCCGCTATTGACTGATGTCGCCGCTAATGATCCGGACTTTTAGCGGCGACAATTGTCTTCGCTAATAGGTTGTGTGTTCGAATATGCACTATTGCATATTTCTTAGATATTTTCTTTATCGGTCTAATCTTCCTTACCATTATAATATAATCATTAGGAGTAGGATCAAATACAAACCATATTTTGTATACAAACTGTAAGAACCATTTAAAAAGTGTAATGTGACATGCAACAAATTATAGAGAAATGGTAAAATGATAACCTAAATAACATCAATTATCTTGAATTCTTTATAATTATGCTAACAAGCAATTAATTCTTTATTTGGATATATATTTTTTTTTTCAATGTGCTGATATCATTTCACATATGTGCTAAAATCAATTATCTTGATTAATTTTCATGTGCTAATATAATTCAAAAGTGCTACTTTTATGTATGTATTGTTTTAGTATGTGCTAATTGAACTTTTTTTAAGTGCTAAGATCTGTTCTTACGGTTTGTAGGATAAATATGGTTTGTACCGGAACCAACCCCTCATTATATATAGATTTTATTTATATGATTAAATGTTAATTAATTATTATTGGGACATAATTAATTTTGTTATTTCTAAAATGTAATATTGGACTTAAAATTGTGGTTGAGAAGAAATGAATTAAAAAAAAATGAGTAGTGATGGAACCAGGTCTTGAACTTGAAACCTATAAATTATCTTGAGATGGCTTCCCACTCAACTATCAACATTTTTACATACTAAATGAATGCATATATTAAATATATAATTTAATATATATACAAAAGCTTATAAAAACCGTTCGGACCCTTTAAAAAATTGGGCCTCTGGCGACGGCCCAAGTTGGCCGGCCCTGGGTTGATAATTTATTAAATATTAATGCATGATGGGCCAATTAGTATTGATTTCAACTACTAAATAAATTTAAATGAAAATGTAAACTAATAAATGAACAAATACATATAAAGAAACATAAACAAACCAAACATGTGTTGTTAAGTAATTGAATGAATAAAGTACAGGACTAGAGGTAATCTTTTTGTGTATGCAATATTCAACAAAGAAATTACATGTGAATCGTCTTGCCCAGCTAAACACATGTTTCATCAACCGGGACAAAAGTCACTCATATGCACTTCAAATTTATCTGAAATTTATATTTCACTGCATTTGCAGGATTGTCGCCAACTGATTCTTGAACTGCAAAGTATCAAGAAACGCGGGTTTGATGCAATCACATTATATGAAATCTCTTCAGCGCTTAAGAGGTTTTTCTGCATCATGCATCCATATATGATAATCATTAATTCAATATGTCAGGGCATGTGTTGTGATTGTTGATCAGATGTAATCCTGATGGCTGCACTTTTAATGAACAGATATGAGCAGGCAAGAATAGTAAGGACAAAGATTGTGCACATAGTGACCTGTGTGGCATCGAAATCGCTTAGTGGTTACAAGCCTTTTATATACCTGTGGACACTTCGGCTGCCTGTTGGTTTTCCATAGTTTAACTTTTCTTTAACTTCATTTTTTTATTTATTTTGTTATCTCTAATTACAAGAATGTTACAGCACATTCCCTTCCAAGTTTTTGGATTTTTTTTGAGACTAGTGATGCCATATTTTATGACCTGGCTGCTCACAGGACGCTGGTTAGTAAACATCTCTGTCTGTATATTTTATGTTAGGAAGAAGTAGTTTATTTTATGGAAAATCATTAGAATAGGCATGTGACCAAGCAAAACATACATTTGACTTTTACATTTGTATATATAGGCATTCTCTTCTGAGTGTGGACGATGAAAGTGCCAGATTATCGGAGTTGGGGCTATGAAGGTGTCAGAATATTAGAGTTTGGGCTATGGAGGTATCGACTTATTGGAGCGTGGGCTGTGAAGGTGTTGGATGGGCTATATGAAGGTGTTGGATGGGCTATGAAGGTGCCGTCTAAGCTTATTTGTCATACTCTGATTGGTTGTTTTGGATTGCTTATTTAAACAAATGTAAAAATAAATGCCTATCTTGCTAATATGTTTGGTAACATGCATATTCTCATGATTTTCCCTTTGTTATGTGATTTTATTACTATAGAAAGAATGGTGTAATTGTTTTTGTAGGCTTTGATTTTCTCGAAGACAATAGATTACTAGAAATTGCTCATTGGGTATACTCGTTAGTTTTTTATTCGTAAAGCCCATCGTATTTTAAATTACATGTTCTTAAATTCTAATGACAATGTTCTTTTCATTATTGAATCGTATTTTTATTATGTGATGGGTCTTACCCGACCCGAATTTTTTTATGTTCAGTCATATGAAATCGGAGCATCTAAAAAAGCGAGCCCAGTGAAAAAAAAATCCCGGATGTGCCACTGGTTACGAGGGTTTGCGGATCCAGATGATTCCTCTTCTCTTTTTAGCTTTTCTTTCGTTAGACAATGTTTAACAGTATGTTTTTTGAAATTGAGTTTGCGATTACTTTCATGAACTTCCCACAATACTTGCAACGATCCATCTTGGTGTTGTCTGGCATAAGACATAAGTCGTAGTGGGACTAATTCTCGGGATTTCTTTTGGTTTCGAGTACCAAAACAACTTCTTCATTATTTGCCATCGTAGTGAGAGGTTTGAGCGGTTTTGCGTTTTAGAGATGGTTTGAGAGTTAAAGAAGTGTTGTAATCAAACCTAAACCTTCAACAACTATTTATACTCAATATAAGAGGGTTAAAATGATAAATAACCGGTTCAAATGGTCAAATGCCATTTTTTAAACTTATACCCGGTGGTACCTGGTTCTCGGGAACGGGTTACACAAGGTACCCAACTATACGGCTATACCTCTAGTCCCCGGGTCCGGTTCCTACCTGGTTCCTTGAAATACCTGGTTCCAAGTCTACCCAATTAGGTCCTACACGGTTCCTTCCAGGCTCCCGTTCCGGCCCAATATCCGATTTGTGCACAAGTATCTCGGACTAGTGTCCACTTTGTCCCTCCCCCAACTACCGACCATGCGGATTATGGCCCGAAAATTCAGGGCCCCATTTTCCAATATATCTTTTATTCATGCAAATTATTTTTTTTCTTTTTGGAAGTTTCCACTAAAAAGAGGATTTTGCCTAAATAGCCTAAGAAACATTGTGATGATGACATGTGACACTCTAAGGGTGAGAGGGGCACTCCCCTCTTAGGGGAGTCCCCTCTCTTACGCACACCCAACCAGGTTATGCCACGTCAACTCCCCTCTTAAACTCCCCTCACACCCCAATTTGATGGCGGCACTCCCCTCTTAGGGGACTTTTTTTTATTAAAAAAAAAAAGAAAATCACTGATTGGTTGAAAATGAGGGTGGCCCACCATCTCTTCTCTCCTTCTTGCGGTGTCTCCCCCCCCCCCCCCCCCCCCGATTTGGGTCCCCGCGGTGATGGCGGCGGTGTTCCCGATCGGGGAATGGGGTCACCGATTCCCCTCCCCGCTAGTGCCCCGTACACCCTAAGAATGAAGGGCATTTTGATCCTTATAAATAAGAGTGAGAATGACATTTGGCACCCCTTTTATTTTTTTAAAATACAACAAAAAAAATCTAGCACAAAAAATCCAGTACAAAAAAATATAACACAAAAAATGTAGTACAAAAAAATTTAGCACAAAAAAATTTATACAAAAAATATAGCACGAAAAAATTCAGCAAAAAAATGTAGTACAAAAAAATCAAGCACAAAAAATTGAGAAAAAAAATTTAAAACAAAAAAATTCAGCACAAAAAATTTAGCACAAAAATATAGTACAAAAATCCAGCACAAAAAAATGTTATACAACACATTTTAGTGGGTTTTTTTAGTTTTCATATTTTATATAGCAATATGGTACAACACATTTTAACCTCCTCGAGCGTGTTTTCTCGCTCCCTATTCAGACTGTTAAAAGCATTCCCCCTAGTTGTCGGCTGTTGTTTGCTCAGGTCCTAACAGGTGCTTTGCGCAAAGTGGTAGCGTCACCAGGATCGGTCAACAATTGGGTCCAATTGCTTTTAGTACCGCGTTGCACCTTGCGGGTGATTAGACCATCCTCCAGACAAGAGCGGGGATCAGGAAATAGGAAATCTCTACAGTGTAGTAACATCTTGCACGCGCTTACAGTGTGGAAAGATGGGTCTGGGTTTGATGATTTGGTCGCTTCCCTATTGGATAGCGTGGGGGAGACGGGGGCCCCTAGGGGAGAATGCAGGAAAGAGGAAGAAAAAGAAAGGGACCCAAATATTAAGCAATGTCTTCGGAAAGTCAGGGATGGACATTTCACGGCTGCGGTTAAGGTCCTATGCTCTAGTGGAGTTGCCCCTCTAGATGATTCGACCTTGAAAGCTCTTATTGATAAACACCCAGTGGTGTCGCCCCCGTCATTGCCTTCCAACCCTTTGGCCCAACCCACTCTTGTTGTTGATGGGGATTGTGTGCTCAAATGTATTCGATCATTTCCTAAAGGGACATCATGCGGTAGAGACGGGATGCGGGCCCAACACCTGTTAGATGCTATTGGTGGCGAGGGCTCAGTGACTTCCTCAGGTTTGCTTACGAGCATTACTGAAGTTGTTAACTTATGGCTTGGGGGATCCTGCCCTATGGTGCTTGCTGAGTTTATTGCATCGGCCCCCTCACCCCCTTATTGAAACCTGATAAAGGAATTCGGCCTATTGTTGTGGGGGGTATTTGGCGAAGGTTGCTTTCCATGGTGGCGATGAAGAAGGTCGGGAAAGAAATGACCCAATACTTAGGTGACTATCAGTTTGGGGTGGGGATGCCAAATGGGGCAGAGGCGGTACTTCACAGTGCAAACAGGTTTCTCAACTCGTTTCATGCGGATGGTTCCTTAGCCTTGCTTACCGTGGATTTCTCCAATGCTTTTAACACGGTCGACCGCACAGCTTTCTCCAAGAGGTTCATCAGCATTGCCCGTCAATCTATCGGTGGGTCCAATTTCTTTACGCTCAGCTTGCTAGGTTGTATGTTGGTAACGAGTGTATTGGGGCTACTACCGGAGTTCAACAAGGAGATCCTTTGGGGCCCCTTCTCTTTGCCCTCGCCTTACACCCCCTTATTCTCCGAGTTCGGAACCGCTGTAAAATCCCGTTTCATGCTTGGTATTTGGATGATGGAACGATTATCGGCAACGCCTCTGAGGTTGCTAAGGCCTTAGACATCATCAACGAGGAGGGGCCATCTCTAGGGCTTTATCTCAATATTAAGAAAACAGAGGTTTATTGGCCGACATGCGACGGCCATAAAGTTCAGGAGGGGCTTTTCCCGAGAGGGATCGGTAGACCAGAGAAGGGGGTTAAGCTCCTTGGTGGAGCTGTTAGTCGGGATCCTAGCTTTATTGGAGAGTTGGCAGGGCGGCGGGCCTCGGGGGCGGTTGACCTTATGAAACTCTTACCCTGCCTGAGGGATCCCCAATGTGAACTCCTCCTGCTAAGGTCGTGCATGGGTGTTGCTAAGTTGTTTTTTGGGCTGCGGACTTGTCAACCCCATTTGATGGAGGATGCGGTATCTCGGTTCGATGATGGCCTTAGAAAGGCTATAGAAGACATAGTAGTGGGTGGCGGCCCCTTCTTTGGTGACCTTCAGTGGCGTCTAGCATCTTTGCCAGTGCGTCTAGGTGGTTTGGGCCTCTTCTCAGCCCGAGATGTTGGGGCTTATGCCTTTGTGGCGTCTAGAGCTCAGTCTTGGGAACTACAGGATCATATCCTTCGAAACAGTGGGGTCGTCGGGCTTGACCCAGACTATCAACAAGCGCTCGAACGCTTAAATGTCTCTCTCCCAGACTTGGATATTGGCGGTTTCTCTAACAAGGACACCGCCCCCTCAAAGCCGCAAAAAACTTTGGCGAATGCACTTTTTAGCAAAATCGCTCAAAGCCTGGGAGAAGCTTTTGATTTGTCACCCTGCCAGAAGGCGGTGTTTGAGTGTCTGAAGGGTCCCCACGCTCAGGAATTTTTGACCGTTATCCCGATTGAGGGGTTAGGACAATGCATGTTGGCAGTAGAATATAGAACCATTCTCAAATACCGGCTAATGATCCCTATGTACCCAGAAGATGAAACCTGCCCGATATGTCGTAAAGCTTGTATGGATAAATATGGGGAGCACGCAGTTCACTGTAAAGAGCTCCCTGGGTTTAAATATCGGCATGACTGGGTGCGAGATGTTTTGGGGGACATCTTAAGAAGAGCTGGGATTTCTGCTAAGAAAGAGGCCCTTGTGAATTTCCTCACGGACCCTATGGAAGGGAGATCTACTCTGCGACCAGCGGATCTGCTCGTCTTTGGCTGGGCTGGAGGGAAACATGCTTGTGTAGACCTCACGGGGGTTTCCCCTTTGGTTGGTTTAAGGGAAAACGGGTTTGTAGCTGGACTAGTAGCAAGAAAGGCAGAATCAAAGAAAGTGGATAAGCACGCTAAAGCTTGCGCAGAGAACCAACATGTCTTTATCCCTTTTGCCTTTGATACTTTTGGCTCCCTAGCGCTAGAAGCCATCAACTTCTTGATGAGGGTTCAACGGGTTATCCACAGCAATTGTTCGACCCCAGGGGGGGCAGGGGTTTGTGTTCGGGAGGTTGGGGTTTACAATTCAGAAAGGATTGGCGGCGCAGCTTGTTGCCCGTCTACCTTCTGTTTTGATGTAACTTAACAAGTTTTCTGGACTTTATTTATAAGAAGAAATATAGTAAAAAAAAATATGGTACTCAAATTAAAGATAAAAAGACGCTCGATTTTACGGTGAAATTTTTATGAAAAAATAATGTCGTATAAAAAAGTTATAAACGTTTT
This sequence comes from Helianthus tuberosus, assembly GCA_030545235.1. NCBI lineage: Eukaryota > Viridiplantae > Streptophyta > Magnoliopsida > Asterales > Asteraceae > Helianthus > Helianthus tuberosus. The sequence continues at coordinate 5,794 of JARYGA010039315.1, read as the reverse complement.
GAAGGGGTATGGTCCTGTAACACCCGTCTAATTAAACTTGATTTAATATCTTAACTTATACCACTATAAAGAAAAACTGCTTGATTAACTTAAAAATTAAAAAAAAAGGTTCATAAGTAACAAAAGTTTAATTATACCCGACTAAACTAAAACGTTTCAAAAGTTGTTTAACAATCAATTACAACCCATAATCTAAGTCTAGTAAGGATTTAAAGCACTGCGGAAGCTTGAGGATAGTGTTCGGTTCTTCAAAAGTTGCTTGACCATCTTCCGGTTAGTTTCCATGATCACCTAAGATCAAAACCACAATAAATATTAGTTTTGATTAAGTTAAAAGGGTTACAAACAAGTATCATGGATCAACAAATGAAAAAAAAATAATTTTTTTCCGGCCTGAAGGCGTCGCGCGACGCGACGGGGTCTCGCGCTACGCGAGGCCCTTGTTTTCACAGTAGGTTTGTTGCTGATGCTGATTATTTCCCAGCTCCAAGTGCAATCAAGTTCAAACTTTAAATAGCCATAACTTTTGACTCGTAAGCCCGTTTTAGGCGATTCTTTTTCCTATGTGTTTGTAAATTCATTACCGACGCGCCTATTACAATTATGATACCGAAAAATCTATTCACGGACTGAAAAGCTATAAATCCTTATACGTTTATTTGACCCATTCTAACTTTAGTCAATTTACTACCCATTTAACTAGTATGTTTATGGCGACTTATGCCCAACATCCGGGACTTATTGTCGCTCACATTTCATTACCAATTCTCTCGATTTGATGCTTTTGTGAGTATTATCGCCATTATTACCCCTAGATCAACAAAGCCACAACTTACGCAATTAATCGACCCATTGGCTCATCTTACGGAATTCCTCCATTATGATGACTACCAATGATTTATTGACAACTCTAAATTTATTCTCCAAGTAATAATCATGATCACTTACAATCAACACGACTCTTTATCAACTACGTATAATCTAACAACGTTTCGCTTAATGTAACGGGTTAAGTTACATACCTTAACGTACGCCCTTCAACCGCGAATCACCACCGGCTTGTCCACTAGACGTTCCGGTATCTTTTCCTATAGAGTTCACAGACACCTTAAAGGCAGATTTATTACAAGATTATATGACAAGTTTCTAGCTTAACATTTAGCCTTAATTACACTTCAATCAACATTTTACATGTTTGTTATCTTCTAAATTTCTGAAATCACTTTCAAATCATCAAATTACAGAAAATCAACATCCAATATCCTAGTATTCATCAATTTACTCATAACCCATTAATCACATATAATGGTGTTCATAGATTCACCAACATTTCCTATGATTTCAACTTCTATTGGTCTAGGATTTGTTCCTAAACACTATAGTTGTTCTACAATCATCACAACATATACATGCAACCCTAATTCAAATTTTTCAAATTTTCATAAGAATTTCGAGTTAAGAGTTTTTACTAAATTTTACATACCTTGTAATCCTCTTGCGATGAGGATCACGATTCTAAGCTCAGATTTTCGTTTAGACCAGATTTGCTCCTTCAATTTTGAGGATTTTAGTAGAATTCTATGTTTTGTTGAAGGTGGGTGTCGCCCCTGATGTTCTGGTCGACCAGGATTTCTAAAGTGGGGTGTTTAATTAGGTTTTATTTGTTTATTAAAATTAAAGTTTCAATTTTGACAACTTAAACCCCTCCACTTTGACAAACATTGATTTTAATTGCTTTTAACCCTACTTTAGGTTATTTCTAGACTTATAACTAATTAGGTTAAAATTCCTAGTTAGTAAATTCTCGTTTATTTAAACCTTACCAATTCTAGTTTAAGGTTTTATATTTTCGGGGTGTTACAGGTCCCAAAAAGCCGCGCAACCCCTGTAAGGCCGCGCGAGGACCATACTCCTTAATCAACAATTTCCTTGATTGCCAACCTCGCGTGGGCTACAACATAACTGTGTAACGCTGCGCGAGGTCCACATGAGAAGAAACTCCAATTAGCAACACTTAGCATTTTGAAAATAATATCTGAAAGCCTATGCCACGCGCGAGGTAGTAACGTGCTCAGCAAGAATCATGCGGGACTACGGCGCAAGGCCCTTTCAGATAGTACATAAGGTACAAGTGGCAGAATAAAATAGCCAATCAGGGTCCTTCTGATCCTGCGCAATCGTGCTCCACGATCGTCTGACATGCAGGAGACAAAAAGTACCTAAGGACGCCTATGTGGCACCAATCATAGGGCAGAGACAACTGCCCCACGATCTCCACTTACCTGCTGATGGCAGAAGGGCGACCAGGCTGACAACAATGACACGTGGCTCCAATCACGTTGCGCCAACTCCATAAAGCTCCCAGAAACCACTAACGGTCGACTCCAGTGAGACAAGGAGCATATCCTCCATGTTGTCGCCTTCCGGCCCAAGGCCCATCAGCCCACACCCTCTTACACCTCTCCGGCTATAAAAAGAGACCTTCACTTCACAGGTTATTCATTCCATTCCCTCTACTCTCACTTAATACTTAATTCTCTCCCAAAGCAGTCGCTTATTCTCACGCCGGAGCCCGGTTAAGAGGGAAACTCCCACATTCCCCTCTTAACGAGTAACGGTGTTTTGTTTTGCAGATAAACACGGTCATTAAGGAGCTCAGGAAACCATAAGAAGATTAACCATCATGGTTGAAACATAAACCAAACTGATTAGCCTCATAATTAGTTACGTGTTTCTTCATTGGCGCCCACCGGTTTTTTCTACAAACCATTTTCATCTTCTTGCCTGAGTTTTTCGTTGTTTTTCTTTCTTCGACCATGGCCGGTCAAGGAATCGTTCCCGAGTTCGTTGGTTTCGGTGAAAACCCTAATGCAGCGTTGGGGGAGGGTAATCCAAACGCCCAACCTCAACACTTCGAAGAAGTTGGTGAAGTCGAAGTAGCCAGTACGGGGGGTCCGCGCGGGAGCTTCACCCGCATTACTCAAACTACCCCAGGAAACAACGGTGCTGGACCTTCAAACCCAGCTCCACCTCAGAATATCTCAGCGCTACTAGGGCTACCAGAAGGCGAAACCCCAGCCTCGTGGTACGCCAAGCAGCTTGCCACCATTAACGAGGCATATCAATCTTTGAGCGCGCAACAAGCAGTTTTAACGGCAAAACCTTCCTTGGTTACGCCAACCGGCCCAAGCCACGGGCCGCGCCAAATGCCACCACCGCAAAATATCCAGATAAGAGTTAACAGACCTCCCCCCACCCGAAGGTTAAGCGTGCAGGACACGCGCGACACACGAGGAGAAACTGAAAGTTACTATGACGATCCGTCAAACTTCCAAAGAGTCCCAGTTCATAGCCGGCTTACGCCGCGCAACATGAATGACGAATGGGAAGATACTGACCCAAATGATCCAACTTGGGAGTACGATGAGGGATCTTCGGTCTTTAATTATTTATAAAGGAATCATGAATACTACAAACCAAAGCAACATGTGGGATACACCGAAGAGGCAGAGCAAGACTTTCGCCTCACCTACCGGCCAGCTGAAGCCGTAGAGCATTCGAAGTTCATTCCGAAGATAGCGCTTGCGCCGCTTAAAAAAGAAAAATTACCTCCGACAGTTGGAAAGTTTAACGGATTGACTGATCCCGATGATCATGTCAGCTCTTTCACAAGCGCCGGTTGCATGGGGAACTGGAATATGCCCATGTGGTGCCATCTGTTTATCCAAACGCTTACCGGGGCTGCTCGCGCCTGGTTCGACAGCCTTCCTCCGGGAAAGATAAAATCATGGGTAGATTTCAGGACCCAGTTCATGAGTCACTTTAGTTAACAACGACGATACCAGCGCGACACAGCTGAAGTTGAAGATATCTGGCGAAGAGATAACGAGGGTTTGGAAGATTTCATTACGCGCTTTAACAAAGAATGTTTGGAGATCGGTGGCGTGAGTGAACAACTCATGCGCTGCCACTTCAAGAAAGCCATCCGCTGCGATAGCCTAATTAGAACCATCACTGGGAAGGATGGAATGCCCAAGGAGTGGGATAAACTGATGGAAGCCGCGAAGATAGTCGCGCAAATGGAAGAGTCACTCGCACGAAACAACAACTATCGTTCTGAGGACAGATTTTCTAAAGGGGGTCACTCGCGCGACGACAACAGACGCAACAAAGGCAAGAACCCTGGGTGGAAGGCCAACCACTCCAGCGGTTATAGTGAACGACCCCGTTATGAAGAACGATCCCGCTATAAGGAGGACGCGCGCGATACCATTGATCGCATCGGTTATAGAAAGGCAGTCCGAGACGATAATCGTGACAAGCATTGGACTCCGCTCATAAAAACACCAAAGGAGGTGCTAATGACGGAGAACCATGATTTTAAGACGCCAAGACCAATGACGAACAAAAAGGGGCAGGACCCCAACCTATATTGTGATTTCCACAAGGATACAGGCCACTTAACAGATGATTGTTACAGCTTGCGTCAAGAGATCGAGAGAGCACTAAAGAGTGGAAAGCTGAGCCACTTAGTGAAAAACGTGCGCAAAGAAACTCGACAGCTCCATCGCCACGATGAAGGAAATCACAAGAAAGTTCGACGCCTAGAGACACACATGGTCAATGGACCAAGGTATAGCGCGAGAGAAAAAGGCAAGAGACCTTATGAGCCGTCATGGCAAGAACAACAAGTTATTTTCCCAGTGGTGCGCGGGGGTCCCCGAGCCACACGACCCATCGTCATCACTGGTATAATCGGTCATTATGAAACTGAGTACGTCTTCATTGACCCGGGGAGCACGGCAGACATCATCTATGAGCAATGCTTTAACCAGTTCGACGATGAAGACAAAGCAAGACTTGAACCAGTTGATTATCCATTGTCTAGATTCTGCAATGAAATGGTCTTCCCGCTAGGCCAGATCAGCTTCCCCGTCACACTCTCTGACGGGAAGCATTCAAGAACAACAAACGTTAACTTCATGGTGATGCCTGTTAAGTCAAGACACGATGTGCTGCTCGGGAGAGAGACACAAGGCGAGCTGAATATGATAACTTCCACCCCGCACTCAGCGATTGGTTTCCCAACCAAGACCGGGGTGGCAATTGTTTATGCAAAGAAAGAAGTAATGTCAACAGAAGAGTTGCGCCCAACCAAAGCGGCGAAGGTTTCAGCGACTGAGCCCGAAAAATGGGTTTTAAATCGTAAATATCCGGAGCAAACTGTGACGATAGGCCACGCTATCTCACCAAACATCAGAACTCGTCTCAAGCAGCTCCTATTCAAGAACATGGATATTTTCGCCTGGACCCCGGCCGACATGACCGGCGTCCTGCGCGACATCACAGAGCACTGTTTAAATACCTACCCCTCGGTTGAGCCGAAAGTCCAAAGAAGGCGCAGCTTAGGGGCATATAAAACGAAAGGAATGAATGAGCAAGTATGCGAGTTACTTAAAGCCGGCATCCTGCGAGAAGTACGTTATCAAAGTTGGGTTGCCAACCCCGTAATGGTAGAGAAGTCTAGTGGTGGATGGCGAATGTGTGTTGACTATACCGATCTCAACAAGGCATGCCCTAAGGATTGTTACTCTTTGCCTGAGATCGACAAAAAGATAGACTCTCTCGCGCCATACAGATGGAAGTGCTTCTTGGATTGCTACAAGGGGTACCATCAAGTTCAAATGAAGCTCGAGGATGAAGACAAGACGGCTTTTCATACTGATCTTGGGATTTTTTGCTATACAAAGATGCCATTCGGCCTGAAAAATGCTGGCGCCACATATCAGCGATT
>JARYGA010039314.1:0-36981 GCA_030545235.1 Helianthus tuberosus | reverse complement strand
CTGGCCTTTGATTGTCAAGAAGTCCTACTATCAATCTTGGATCCCGAGACTACTACACACACTCTATGATGGATGATGGATGATGGTGGTGGATGTGGGTTGTGATGGTGGTGGTGGGTGGGTGAAGTGTGAGAGAGGTGGTTTGCCAAGGGATGCCTTTGAAGTGAACCAAGCACCCCTATTTATAGCCTACACAGAAGCCTGGACACGGCCCTGTGCCCGCTGGGCACGGCCCCGTGTCCACCCATCTTCTCTTTCTTCATTAATTGCAGTTTGTCTGCATTAGTTGACCACGCCCCCGTGTCCGCAGGGCACGGGCCCGTGTGCAGAAGTGTATCTGTACTATCAAGATTTGCTTGGATTCCGCGAATCTTAGCGTTGACCACGGCCCCGTGTCCGCTGGGCACGCCCCCGTGTTGGGAAATAGAAGCTTCTACAACTTTGTCTTTTCTGCAGACACTTGGGCATGCCCCAGTGTTCAATGAGCACGGGGCGTGTTCAGCCTTCTGATCTCTTGTTTTTTTGCTTGGGAAGATGCTGTCGAGGGGTCGGGCATGCCACGTTTAATCCTTTTCTTGTATTATTGTTAGATTTAGCTGCATTTTTTCTTCTTTTGTTCATTTAAGCTCTTTTAACCCTGAAAATACAAAAGGAAGACAAAAGCACACTTTTTCCAACATTAGTACTAAAAAGGGTTAGTTTTATGCCACATTTGATGTAATTTATATGGTGCATTTTACACACATCAATATCCAAAGTACTATTATTAATCCTTGATTGGATTTCTAATAATACTCTCACAAGTTTATGACCGATTTCAATATTGTTATTATTAATCCTTGATTGGATTTCTAATAATACTCTCACAAGTTTATGACCGATTTCAATATTATTATTATTAATCCTTGATTGGATTTCTAATAATACTCTCACAAGTTATGACCGATTTCAATGTGGTAACCAAGATCAAAGTACAATTTTCTATGGCATAAAAATTACCTAGTAATAATCATATTGCCGTATACAAAACTCTTTTGTCACAAGTTTCATAATCAAGATAATGTATTGCAATGCTAAACCTTTTTGCCATTTATTGGTTTCAAAGAGTCCATTTTCAATTAACAACTCTTGTAGTTGTCAAAATATTGCAATACTAAAACCTTTTGCCACTAGTTTAGCTAACAAACGTATGTATTCACCAGCATTCTTTGTTGACGTCCTTTTTCACATATGTTTCAGGTTTTGATTACTCAAGCATGCTACACATAGGAACGCATCTGGGCCTTAGACTTCTTTAAACAAAAGATAATTTCATGTATTCTCTGTATTATAAAACAATGTTATCATAACTAAACAATTTAGTACTAGTTGTTGTGAGCAGTTTGTAACGTGACTCCCCGATATTTCCGCCGCGTGTTGTTGTATTATGCGATTGGGGTGTTACATAAAAATAGCAAGAATAAATTTTAAACTAATAGAAATACTCCATTTGATGTATGTAACTAATTTTATTGTAGGTGTATATAAGTAAATTTACAATTTTAATTAATTTATTGTATTCCTCTAAATTAGCTAATTAATTAAACTTGTAACTCATTCAAGGCAACCTAATTTATGGTGAAGGTATTTTTTGATATGTGTAGGACAAAGTATAGAATAAATTTTGTATGTGTAGGATAAAGTATAAGATAAATATCGATATGTGTAAGATAAATTTCGATACGTGTTAGATAAATTTCGAAATTTGTAGGATAAAATTTTGATGTGTGTAGGCAAAAAATATTTGGTGTGTAGGGTAATAATGTTTATGACTAATTAATTGGCAAAGTGAATAATAAATGAGATGAGAGAAAAACAATGTAATGTTTTACAAGAGTGAATTGCAAATTTTGTCGTTTATCTATATACCCATTTTCAGGCGGTGTCTTTTATCTTTAAAATTGATTAGTTTTGTACTTAATGTTTCCGAATGTTACATGTTATGTCCTTAAGGCCTAACCCAGTTAATTTTTTAAGTTAAATCTGGTCATGTGACTTGCATATGAGGGATTTTTGTTAATTCACATTTACAAGGACTAATTGTGTAAATAACATAAATATCTCACTATTTTGAAAATATAAAATAAAAAATAACATCTGATTTCTCACAACTCTCTCTTTGCCACACCACCACCACCATCTACCCCACACCACCACATGCCCGCTCCCAACCACTACTCACTACCTGCTTGTCACACCCCTTTCTGCGGCGGAAGCACGAGGTGTGATCATGAAAGGTTCTCATTGCATACGAAGAGTAAACATACTACATGCTCAAAAATAACTTCAAATATTACATTACTGAAAACATATGTCAAGTGTTTACAACACGAGATAACATATTGTCTTAAAAGTCACAACTTTATTTAAAGATAAACAAAGCGACATCCACGAGCATGAGTAAGACCACGCGCACATCCATCCTAGTTACCTGAAATACATGTGAGTTTTGGAAAAACGTCAACATAATGTTGGTGTGAATTCATGCAGTTTTTGTATTTCACGTTTGTATACTTTGTATGAAAACATAGTTTGTGTCATGTATAAATCAAGTTTTCATATATAAGTCAAGTATTCATGTGTACACCACGTACTCATGTATAATTCAAGTTTTTCTTGAGTACCCCACGTACTTCAAGTATAATTCCCGTTTTCTTGAGTACCCCACGTACTTCAAGTTATAAATCAAGTTTTTCTTGAGTACCCCACGTACTTCAAGTTATATATCAAGTTTTAGTATGGTATGAATTTTTATGTAAATACAGTATTCCTGTAAGTACCAGGATTGTTAATGGGTTGCAAAGCCATTAACATGTGACACGACATAGGAAGTTACCAAACCTTAGGCATTTAATTGGTATATTCTGAGACACAAAAGCACTACTCGATTCTCGCCCTCACCGAGAGTGTGGCTGCCCGGCACCCGTTAGATCTAACCTTTTGTTCTGCGGTCTAGGTATATTGTTGATTAATGGTGCTTATGTACCCTATTCGTGACACGATTTCTCGTATCATTTCTCATAACGCATCCTACTTGGTTCTCGTCCTCACCAAGTGCGTTTCTTGTTATCATTTCTCATAACGCATCTTACTTGGTTCTCGTCCTCACCAAGTGCGTTTCTTGTTATCATTTCTCATAACGCATCTTACTTGGTTCTCGTCCTCACCAAGTGCGTTTCTTGTTATCATACCATTTATAAACATTATAATATTTGTACATGTATTTCACCCCCGAAGTTATAAACCTGAAAACAGTTAAAAGAAAAGGGGGAGCATGAACTCACAACTTTGTGTTCCTTGCGTCGTAAACTTCACCGGATTTGCTTAATTAACGTCGTAACCTATACGCGTTTTCTTAACGTTAGTCACTGGACTTGTATCGCACAAGTACAGTCACTCTCTTTGGTGTATATATTCTTGTGTTAAAAATATTTTATATTTTTAACTAAGTATCTTACTTATATTATTTTCTCTAAAATTAATATAAGTATCTTGTGTTTTGCACTTTGCACCCGAATTATGTATCTTGTATGTTGTATGTGTATTTTTATGTTTATACTCCTCATGAGTATTTAGTGTATTTTTAAGTCTTAATACACTAGCACGTATAACACATACTATATACACTTAACACAAAAGTTGGTGATAAAATAATATATATTTTTCTCTCAAAAATATACATACTTATATCCATTTTTATTCTTGAAGAAATCCTCATTTCTTATCACCAAAAATTAGGGAAACCTTGGTAATACTTTTAAATACATTTTTAGGGAATAAGTTTCTCAAAAACTTATATTTTTCTAAGTGTCAAAATTTATAAAAATTTTGACAGAGTTTCCCCTAAAAATGGAGGTTTCCCATGTTTTCAAAACATGTGTTTATTTTCTTTTAAATCGTCAACAATCATCAACAACAATTATCAACAATAATCATCAACAATAATCACTAATTTCTCCATTTCATAAACTTGAATATTTTCAAAAATGTGTAGTAACTTACTAGCACATTTAGTAAGTCTTTCCATCTCTAAAAATAAAATCATTATCTCGAAAACTTTATTTTTAAAGAATATGAAGTTTTACAACTTCTAGTCGGTATTTACGAAAATTATTTCTTTGTTAAAACTTTTGTTACACAAGTGTCCACACACTTGTTTGTTCACAAAAACGCCTCTAGTTCATGAAAGATCCGACTTAAAATAAGACTTGTATATATTTTACTTGGTCCTTCGAAAATACCACTTGTAGATCTTTAGATCTACTAGTTTAGAACTCCATTCCATAAGAAAAATCGTTTTTACACAAGTTCATGTTTGTGAGTGAAAGGGTTCGTCATCTAGTTATTTTTACACTAAACATAGTGCTGGTTCATGTTCCATGAACGTGACCTAGCGTGGTTAGATGACGATCCGTTCCCCTACTTGCATCCAACAATAATAAATAACCATAACAAAACAAGTTCCATAAGTTTTACACTAATATTTACTCATTAACCACCATATTCATCATTCTAACAAGACTTTAAACTTTGATCTCTAGTGTTCATAATTTTTTTTACCTGATAAATCTCTTATTAACCACTTTAAATAAGATCAAGAGAGTGTTTAGAATCACTTACAACTAGCACAAGGCTAGGGAAGAAACTAGACGAAAAATGGGTGGTTAATAGCGTCGTAGAGAGGTCCTCGCGATTCCGTATGCACCGAGCCTCCTGGTATGAACTCTAACACACTTGTGAGTATATAAAATGCCAAGCTTGAAATAGAATGATGGTGAGGTGGTTGTGTGTGGGTTCGGCCGAGAGTAGCCAAAGGGAAAAGAAAGGGAGTTGAAATTGGGTGATGGATGGAATGAAGGTTATAACCCTCTAAACATACTTAAAGACCAATCCCACTAGTAACCCTTGGATAACATGCTTCCTAGATAATAAGCATAGGTGATTAAAATAATCGATAAATCAAGAGTGTGTCTCACATGGGGGAACCGTCCAAGGGGGTGTTTGGTTGAATTTAAAATGCTAGTTAGTAACTTAGTTGGATTTTAATTAAATAGTTATGCACTAGTTTGTTTAATTAGGTGTTTAAATTAAGTTACTAGGGTGTAGTGTTTGTAACGGGTGTTAGGGTATTCGGGGACCCTAACTAGCTCATAAAAATATAAACAATGTCATGTCAATATTTTTTATGTTCCGGGTAAAGTCCGGTTGTTCGGTTGGATATCAATCCGTTAAAGTGCTAAATTACACTTTTTAGTGATTTTAATGTATCCTTTTGTAACACATATGATTCCCGACACTTAGGGAAATATTCTGACTGAAAAATTATATTTTCTGCATAAAATTCGTGTGCTAAAAGCTGAATTATTGATGAATTATACAAAATTATGCACTTAAAGTGCGTTTCGGGTGCTTTTTAGTGCTTATTTTTGCTTTTGTATAGTATATATATTAAACCCTTGTATGTACTCTTGGGTTTTAATGTATTCTTATCGTTGGACCTACACCTAGGCTCCAATTTTATGTCTGACTACTTTCTGCAGTTCTGTTGACACAGTGTGTCTTACCGGTGAGTTTACTATTATTTTTGACGCAACGCTCTCGTTTATGCATAAAGCAATATTTTGTAGTATACAACGTGCATGAATTCACTTTTTTGGTATGTGTTCAGACATTGCTGACAATTAAGCACATAATTTCAGTCATTAAATAATACTAAAGCGTACGGAAATTACCGGTTTGGTGCCAGTTGTCACAGTCTCCCCCCGTTAAAAGAATTTCGTCCTGAAATTCAGGCTGAGCTAACTTTCGCAGGAGTCTTCTTGAATAGGTGGGGATACTTTTCTTTGAACTGGTCTTCACGTTCCCACGTATACTCGGGTACGTGCTTAGAGCTCCAACGTACTTTGACAAGTTTCACACTGCTCCTCCTGGTCTTGTTGACTTTCCAGTCGGTAACCTCAACGGGTTGTTCTGTAAATCGGAGGGCTTCATCAATATGCACTTCATCCACCGGGATGATCACGTTTTCTTGTGTTGGACTATTCTTGAGGTTGGATACATGGAACGTATCATGTACTCCATTAAATTCTTCCGGTAATTCCAACTTGTATGCCACGGTACCAATTATTTTCAATATTCTGAATGGTCCGATGTATCGTGGATTCATCTTTCCACGCTTTCCAAATCTGACTACGCCCTTCCAAGGTGAGACTTTTAACAACACTTTGTCTCCCACCTCAAATTCTACTGATTTTCTTTTCGGATCAGCGTAGCTCTTTTGTCGATCTCGAGCCGCCTTAATGCGCTCTCGGATCTGCGCAATCTTGTCGGTTGTCTCTTGTACAAGTTCAGGACCAACCATACGTTTATCTCCGGCATCTGCCCAACATAAGGGCGATCGGCATTTGCGGCCATACAAAGCTTCGAACGGCGCGGCTTTTATGCTCGTATGATAACTGTTATTGTAGGAAAACTCAACTAGAGGTAGGTGAGTATCCCAGCTGCCGCCTAGATCCATGACGCATGCGCGAAGCATATCTTCTAACGTTTGTATAGTCCGTTCGCTCTGGCCCTCTGTTTGAGGATGGAATGTCGTGCTCAGATCTAACTGAGATCCAAAGGCTTCCTGAAATGATTGCCAGATTCTTGAGACAAAGTGCCCATCTCTGTCTGAAATGATTGAGATTGGCACTCCATGTCGTGCCACAATTTCTCTTAAGTATATCTCAGCAAGCTTTCCAGTGCTGTATTTTTCTCGGATCAGTAGGAAATGCACAGACTTTGTTAACCGATCAACTATTACCCATATCATATCGTGCCCTCTCAGGGTGCTGGGTAATTTCGTTATGAAGTCCATCGAGATTTGTTCCCACTTCCACACGGGGATCTCTGGTTGTTGTAATAGGCCGGACGGTTTCTGATATTCTGCCTTAACCTTAGCACAGGTTAGGCATTTTCCAACATAAACAGCAACATCGCTTTTGAGTCGCGGCCACCAATATTATTCTTTCAAATCTTAATACATTTTTTCTGATCCTGGATGGATCGAGTATCTTGATTTGTGGTCTTCATCAAGGATGACTTCTCGTATGCCACCATAGAGCGGAACCCAAATACGCTTCTTAAAGTATAAGGCTCCCTCTTCGTTTGGCACCATGTATTTCAGCATACCCCGTAGGTATTCAGCTTTACGGTTCTCTCCTTTAAGAGCTTCTTGTTGTGCATCTCGAATGCGTGCAGTGAGGTTCGTTCGAATGGTCATTTCTAACGCTCGAACCCTTAGGGTCTTAACCCTTTCTTTTCGGCTCAACGCGTCCGCTACAACGTTTGCCTTTCCAGGATGGTACTTGATCTCACAGTCGTAATCATTTAGCGGTTCGACCCATCGCCGCTGGCGCATATTCAATTCCTTCTGATCAAATATGTGTTGTAAACTTTTGTGATCTGTGAAGATTGTACATCGAGTACCATATAAATAGTGTCGCCAGATCTTCACGGCGAATACCACTGCGCCCAGCTCCAGGTCGTGAGTGGTATAGTTTCTTTCATGAACTTTCAATTGTCTTGAAGCGTAAGCGATGACTTTTTGGCGCTGCATAAGCACGCAACCCAGGCCTTGTCGTGAAGCGTCACAGTATACCACGAAGTCTTCAGTGCCTTCGGGTAATGATAGTATCGGTGCATCGCATAGCTTGTTTTTAAGTAGCTGGAAGGCTTCCTCTTGTTTGTGACCCCAGTCGTATTTCTGGTCTTTCTGTGTAAGGGTCGTTAGCGGTTGAGCTATCTTTGAGAAGTTCTCGATGAAATGTCGGTAATAGCCCGCTAAGCCCAAAAATTGACGAACTTCAGTTGGGGTCTTGGGAGCTTCCCAATTCTTTATTGCTTCTATCTTGGACGGGTCTACATGAATGCCCTTCTCATTCACAACGTGACCAAGAAATTGTACTTCGCGAATCCAGAATTCGCATTTCGAGAACTTTGCATAAAGTTTCTCTTTCTTCAGTAGTTCCAGAATAGTTCTGAGATGTTGCTCATGTTCTTCTTTCGTTTGCGAATAAATCAGGATATCATCAATAAATACAATCACGAATTTATCGAGATATGGTTTGCATACGCGGTTCATCAGATCCATAAAGACCGCTAGTGCATTTGTCAGTCCGAATGGCATCACAAGAAATTCGTAGTGCCCATATCGCGTTCTGAATGCAGTCTTTGGCACGCTTTCTTCTTGGATTCTCAGCTGATGGTATCCCGATCGAAGGTCGATCTTGGAATAGTAGCTTGATCCTTGCAGTTGGTCAAATAAGTCATCAATCCTCGGTAGCGGGTACCGATTCTTGATAGTGAGCTTGTTCAGTTCCCTGTAATCGATACACATCCGCAGTGTTCCATCCTTCTTTTTCACGAACAATACTGGAGCTCCCCAGGGTGAGAAGCTTGGCCTTATAAATCCTTTATCCAACAACTCCTGAAGTTGTGTAGATAATTCTTGCATTTCGGATGGTGCAAGTCGATAGGGAGCCTTGGCTACAGGAGCGGCTCCTGGAACCAAGTCTATACGGAATTCGACTTGTCGTTGCGGAGGTAGTCCTGGCAGATCTTTGGGAAAAACATCAGGGAATTCCTTCACCACAGGAATGTCTTCGAGTTTTGGCTCCACAGCCTTCTTGTCTATAACGTGTGCTAGGAAAGCGGCACATACTTTCCTTAAGCACTTTTGTGCCTTCATGCAACTGATGATTCGAAGAGGCGCGTTTCGTCTTTCTCCATGTACGATGAGCGTTTCATCATTCGCCAAAGGGATGCGGATGATTTTCTCGTGACAAATAACCTCAGCTTTGTTCTTGGACAAGCAGTCCATTCCGACTACTACATCGAAGCTACCCAATTGAATAGGTAAGAGGTCGATGCTAAAATCGTTCGCCAAGTTCTAGTGTGCAACCTCTGACAACTTCGCCCGATTCAACAAGTTTACCATTGGCTAGTTCTATGGAATAAGAAATTTCTAATCTACTAGATTCTATTCCGAGTATGCGTTTAAATTCCACAGACATGAAGCTATAATCGGCGCCAGTGTCAAATAATATGGATGCAAAGTGATTGTTAATGAGAAACGTACCGGTGACCACGTTAGGGTCCTCGCGTGCGTTCTTTGCTCCAATCACGAATGCTCTAGCCTGAGCATTGTTTCCCTCTGGGCAGTCCTTCTTGAAATGATTATTGCTTCCACACTTGAAGCATCCTTGGTTCCGCCCTTTCCCGTTACCATTCTTGTTACCAACACTGTTTCCATTTCGGTTATTTCCTTTTCCCCAACAGTCTTCTGTTTGATGACCCAGCTTACCACATTTCTCGCACCTTGGAATGCGACAAGCTCCATCATGATGATACTTACATTTTTGGCATTTAGGCATGGAGCCTTGGTATGCTTTGGTTGCAAGGGTCTTCGCCTCCTGAGATGGGTTAGCGTCACGCTTCTTGTTGAAACCCTTGTTGTTACGAGTTGTTTGGTTCAAACTTGTATGCTTTCTCTTTTTGTCGCCGGACGACTCAGCATGTGTCTCGGTCTTCTCTGTTGGGTTCAGTGATAACTTCTTCATACGAACACAATCTTCACTCAGGCTGACAGCCAGAGTTACAGCCTCAGTGATTGTTTGTGGTTTGGCCGACGTAACCATGCCACGAAACTCTGGGGCCAGTCCCCAAATGTAGCGTTCAACGCGCTTGAATTCGGGAGTCACCATGTAAGGAAGCACTCTAGACAGATCGTGGAACCTTCGAGTATAACCATTGATGTCAGCACCTTCCATGGTCAAGTGCCAGAACTCCGTTTCCAGCCTTTGGAGTTCAGCGCGAGAGCAATACTTCTCTCTCATTCTTTCCTTCAGTTCCTCCCAAGTTAAGCCATAAGCGGCATCATCACCCAAAGTTTGGGCTTGCAGGTTCCACCAAGTCAGAGCTTCATCGACAAACAATCCGGTAGCAAAAGTGACTTGGTGATCCGCGGTACACTTGCTCATGCGGATAGTAGCTTCAGTCTTCTCCGTCCAGCGCACAAATGCTACTGCACCTCCTGTGTCGTCATAGTTCATCGGCTTGCAGTCGAGGAACTGCTTGAAAGTGCAGCCTGGAATTGATTCAACCAATTCACATGTAAGCAATCGAAGAGATAATGAAACAAAGACCGTTCATAAATTTCTCCATGCTTAGCAAATTGTCTTAAGGTTACCTTGAGCTGCGTTGCCTCCAGATGAATCTCCATACCCGTTACGTCTAGCATTGCTTGGTCCTCCACTGTCTTGAGTTCTGTTTGCCTCGTACTGGGCGATAGCTGCGGAGATCCTTTCTACCAGTAGAGCGTTCAGCTCTTCAGCAGTTCTTGGCAGTGGGGGAGGAGGAGGTTGATCATCATTGCGAGCATTCACAGCTTTCCTGGGTGCCATGTTCTGACAGAACATAACACAACAGGGTTAATCATTTGTTTGATATCGTCATACTAGACAGTAGTAGTATATATTCACAGGTATATACCACATAAGTGACATCAAACAATTATTGCTCTAGCAGAGTACTTAGTAGGCTTGCACTGAGGGAATCTATACGTGACAAGACTTGCTGTGATTTCTGTGCACTGAATTCCATAATTATGTATGCATCCATAATTACGTAACTCCTTGCACAGTTCGCACAGTTCGTCTCATCCTCGTATTTCTTCCTTCAGATGGGCCATCGCTTTCAGATAAAGTCACGTATACTTGTGACATTCTACTTCTAGTATATGCTAATTATCACACATAATTGCAATTAAGTCTCAATCACAGACGAGTGCTACTCTCGTGCACCCTAAGTCTCGTAGTGTCTTTTCTAGACTCATGTGAACAGTTTCAGGTAGTGGATGTCGCGGGACGTTTTATGCAATGAAAACTCTTTGAAAATTGTTTTCGTGAAAGGATCCTAGAGATTGTAGACTAGACTCGAGAAGGAATCCTGGTTCACTACAATCGCAGCTCTGATACCAATCTGTCACACCCCTTTCTGCGGCGGAAGCACGAGGTGTGATCATGAAAGGTTCTCATTGCATACGAAGAGTAAACATACTACATGCTCAAAAATAACTTCAAATATTACATTACTGAAAACATATGTCAAGTGTTTACAACACGAGATAACATATTGTCTTAAAAGTCACAACTTTATTTAAAGATAAACAAAGCGACATCCACGAGCATGAGTAAGACCACGCGCACATCCATCCTAGTTACCTGAAATACATGTGAGTTTTGGAAAAACGTCAACATAATGTTGGTGTGAATTCATGCAGTTTTTGTATTTCACGTTTGTATACTTTGTATGAAAACATAGTTTGTGTCATGTATAAATCAAGTTTTCATATATAAGTCAAGTATTCATGTGTACACCACGTACTCATGTATAATTCAAGTTTTTCTTGAGTACCCCACGTACTTCAAGTATAATTCCCGTTTTCTTGAGTACCCCACGTACTTCAAGTTATAAATCAAGTTTTTCTTGAGTACCCCACGTACTTCAAGTTATATATCAAGTTTTAGTATGGTATGAATTTTTATGTAAATACAGTATTCCTGTAAGTATCAGGATTGTTAATGGGTTGCAAAGCCATTAACATGTGACACGACATAGGAAGTCACCAAACCTTAGGCATTTAATTGGTATATTCTAAGACACAAAAGCACTACTCGATTCTCGCCCCCACCGAGAGTGTGGCTGCCCGGCACCCGTTAGATCTAACCTTTTGTTCTGCGGTCTAGGTATATTGTTGATTAATGGTGCTTATGTACCCTATTCGTGACACGATTTCTCGTATCATTTCTCATAACGCATCCTACTTGGTTCTCGTCCTCACCAAGTGCGTTTCTTGTTATCATTTCTCATAACGCATCTTACTTGGTTCTCGTCCTCACCAAGTGCGTTTCTTGTTATCATTTCTCATAACGCATCTTACTTGGTTCTCGTCCTCACCAAGTGCGTTTCTTGTTATCATACCATTTATAAACATTATAATATTTGTACATGTATTTCACCCCCGAAGTTATAAACCGGAAAACAGTTAAAAGAAAAGGGGGAGCATGAACTCACAACTTTGCGTTCCTTGCGTCGTAAACTTCACCGGATTTGCTTAATTAACGTCGTAACCTATACGCGTTTTCTTAACGTTAGTCACTAGACTTGTATCGCACAAGTACAGTCACTCTCTTTGGTGTATATATTCTTGTGTTAAAAATATTTTATATTTTTAACTAAGTATCTTACTTATATTATTTTCTCTAAAATTAATATAAGTATCTCGTGTTTTGCACTTTGCACCCGAATTATGTATCTTGTATGTTGTATGTGTATTTTTATGTTTATACTCCTCATGAGTATT
The DNA here is from genome assembly GCA_030545235.1 of Helianthus tuberosus. Lineage (NCBI taxonomy): Eukaryota > Viridiplantae > Streptophyta > Magnoliopsida > Asterales > Asteraceae > Helianthus > Helianthus tuberosus. The sequence continues at coordinate 24,539 of JARYGA010039314.1, read as the reverse complement.
TAGTGTATTTTTAAGTCTTAATACACTAGCACGTATAACACATACTATATACACTTAACACAAAAGTTGGTGATAAAATAATATATATTTTTCTCTCAAAAATATACATACTTATATCCATTTTTATTCTTGAAGAAATCCTCATTTCTTATCACCAAAAATTAGGGAAACCTTGGTAATACTTTTAAATACATTTTTAGGGAATAAGTTTCTCAAAAACTTATATTTTTCTAAGTGTCAAAATTTATAAAAATTTTGACAGAGTTTCCCCTAAAAATGGAGGTTTCCCATGTTTTCAAAACATGTGTTTATTTTCTTTTAAATCGTCAACAATCATCAACAACAATTATCAACAATAATCATCAACAATAATCACTAATTTCTCCATTTCATGAACTTGAATATTTACAAAAATGTGTAGTAACTTACTAGCACATTTAGTAAGTCTTTCCATCTCTAAAAATAAAATCATTATCTCGAAAACTTTATTTTTAAAGAATATGAAGTTTTACAACTTCTAGTCGGTATTTACGAAAATTATTTCTTTGTTAAAACTTTTGTTACACAAGTGTCCACACACTTGTTTGTTCACAAAAACGCCTCTAGTTCATGAAAGATCCGACTTAAAATAAGACTTGTATATATTTTACTTGGTCCTTCGAAAATACCACTTGTAGATCTTTAGATCTACTAGTTTAGAACTCCATTCCATAAGAAAAATCGTTTTTACACAAGTTCATGTTTGTGAGTGAAAGGGTTCGTCGTCTAGTTATTTTTACACTAAACATAGTGCTAGTTAATGTTCCATGAACGTGACCTAGCGTGGTTAGATGACGATCCGTTCCCCTACTAGTATCCAACAATAATAAATAACCATAACAAAACAAGTTCCATAAGTTTTACACTAATATTTACTCATTAACCACCATATTCATCATTCTAACAAGACTTTAAACTTTGATCTCTAGTGTTCATAATTTTTTTTACCTGATAAATCTCTTATTAACCACTTTAAATAAGATCAAGAGAGTGTTTAGAATCACTTACAACTAGCACAAGGCTAGGGAAGAAACTAGACGAAAAATGGGTGGTTAATAGCGTCGTAGAGAGGTCCTCGTGATTCCGTATGCACCGAGCCTCCTCGTATGAACTCTAACACACTTGTGAGTATATAAAATGCCAAGCTTGAAATTGAATGATGGTGAGGTGGTCGTGTGTGGGTTCGGCCGAGAGTAGCCAAAGGGAAAAGAAAGGGAGTTGAAATTGGGTGATGGATGGAATGAAGGTTATAACCCTCTAAACATACTTAAAGACCAATCCCACTAGTAACCCTTGGATAACATGCTTCCTAGATAATAAGCATAGGTGATTAAAATAATCGATAAATCAAGAGTGTGTCTCACATGGGGGAACCGTCCAAGGGGGTGTTTGATTGAATTTAAAATGCTAGTTAGTAACTTAGTTGGATTTTAATTAAATAGTTAGGCACTGGTTTGTTTAATTAGGTGTTTAAATTAAGTTACTAGGGTGTAGTGTTTGTAACGGGTGTTAGGGTATTCGGGGACCCTAACTAGCTCAGAAAAATATAAACAATGTCATGTCAATATTTTTTATGTTCCGGGTAAAGTCCGGTTGTTCGGTTGGATATCAATCCGTTAAAGTGCTAAATTACACTTTTTAGTGATTTTAATGTATCCTTTTGTAACACTTATGATTCCCGACACTTAGGGAAATATTCTGACTGAAAAATTATATTTTCTGCATAAAATCCGTGTGTTAAAAGCTGAATTATTGCTGAATTATACAAAATTCTGCACTTAAAGTGAGTTTCGGGTGCTTTTTAGTGCTTATTTTTGCTTTCGTATAGTATATATATTAAACCCTTGTATGTACTCTTGGGTTTTAATGTATTCTTGTCGTTGGACCTACACCTAGGCTCCAATTTTATGTCTGACTGCTTTCTGCAGTTCTGTTGACATAGTGTGTCTTACCGGTGAGTTTACTATTATTTTTGACGCAACGCTCTCGTTTATGCATAAAGCAATATTTTGTAGTATACAACGTGCATGAATTCACTTGTTTAGTATGTGTTCAGACATTGCTGACAATTAAGCACATAATTACAGTCATTAAATAATACTAAAGCGTACGGAAATTACCGGTTTGGTGCCAGTTGTCACACTGCACCAGCGAAACCACCACCCCCACCCACCCCGTTACTGGATTCAAACTTCAGAACAGCAGCCCCAGCACCATGCACCATTCCCTTCTGGAAGCATAACAACGTAACCCCAACACCATTCGTTTCTCCATTCTGACTCCCCGAACCATCCACCTCAATTACATCCATGTAACTCACATTGCAATTTGCCCAACCCCATGCGGTAATTTTTAGTTCTGACCATAATTTTAAAAGGGATTCATTCAAGGTTAATCAAAATGAGACACAACACAACACGACATCAAAACCACCAATCAGGGCAAATAATTTCCAATACTGGATCCTATTCAATTCCTATAATCAATTTCAAGAAAACGAACTCATCAAAAGCTTACAATAACGTGAATGACCCAAATTACACAAAACAAGACTCGATTAACAACCCGAAAGTCGACACAATAACGTACCTGAAAGTCTACCTACATGCAATACACGAGAATCGAGGTAAAGAACCAGGTGTATGAAACCCGTTGTAGAACCGGTGAAAGAGGAAAAGAAAAACACTGTAGAACCCACTAAATCTAGATTAAAACCCCATTGTAGAACCGCCGGATGATCCGGGGTTTCCGAGTGAGGGTTAGTGACGGTGTGGTCAAAGGATTTTAGTGGTGGTTGAAAGACTACAGAGGTTGTAATAAGTGGTGATGGTGGTGAACCGGAGATGGAAAGTGGAGGTGGGGGTGAGGATGGTTTACGGTATAACGGCTGCAGGTATGGTGGTTTCTGGTGGTGCGGGGCGCGATGGAGGGTTTCAGGTGCGAGTGGGTGGTCGGAGGGTTAGAGTAATGGTGGTTGCAGCTAGGGTTTTGCGAGTAGGCAGGTTCTGTGTGGTGGATGTGGGGTTAGGGAATGGTGGTGATGGTGGCCTAAAAGGGGGGAAAGAAAGATGATGGTGGTGGTGGCGGTGGTCTGTAAGTTATAGATAAAGAAAGAGTGAGGAGAGAGAGGGGGAGAGAAAATACATATTTTTTTTACATAATATTCAACTAGATAAAAAATATTTACACGAATAGTCCTTGCAAATGTGAATTAACAAAAATGCCCTCATATACAGGGCACATGACCAGATTTAACATAAAAATTAACTGGGTTAGTCCTAAAGGACATAATGTGTAGCACTTTGAAACATTAAGTACAAAACTAATCAATTTTAAAGACAAAAAACACCGTCTGAAAATGGGTACAAAGATAACGGACAAAATTTGCAATTCACTCTTTTTACAATTATACCTTTTGTTTTTTTTTTTTTTTTGTTTTTTTTCTCAAATGCTCCTCCCCTATATCATTTGAACTATTAATATAAATATAAAACCGACATTAGGCTATGAATATCTAAAGTACTTGTATTTAGAAAAAATTACAAATTAGTAGGATTATAAACAAATACAAATAAATAAACAAATAAAATTAGAGGACATGTGCCATATTATGTATCGATATTGTTATCGACTTATCGTTGTCGTTTTCTACATCGATCTCTTCTCACAAGTTTTATTGTACCACCAAATAGTCTTTATTTGCAAAGTGACAACCCCCAAAACTGATTAGGTTTGTTTAATGGATGTTTGTTTTTCCAGATTTAGTTAGTTCCACTAATACTAAATATCCAACAAAAGAGACCTATGTTCTCGTTTCTTTTATATCTTATTTAGAAAATAAAATGCCAAACGATATATTAGAAGTTCCATGATATCATTACATTTGTCAAGTATACATACTTAAATTTTTAAATTTAAAATTATATTAACTACATCATCATTCTTTCAGCACATGCGTGAAGTTTCCTAGGTTGGGAAGCGGAATGTTTTGGTTTCAAGTCCTACAGACGACAGAGGATTAAAAAAATTAACCATTAAAAAAAAACTTATATTCCTCGGCCAACCAAACTTTCTATTAACAAAAGACGGCATGGAAATAGGCCGGGTATAAGATAAGTTTTTGTAATCGTAATCCTACATCGGATTGCGTCTTGTTAACAGGTTTCCTGTGTATAGCAATTTTATTATGTTATGTTTTAAAGTTATTTAATTGTGATTCCCAAAACTCAATCCTAAACTCATCTCCAATGCGACTTGATGTAGATAATACTATTTTCTATCTTCAAGATAATATTTATATAACAAATATATTCCCTTTTAATGCGGGCAAAGAGGTATTGGATCAGTTCCAAGTAATTAGACGGGTTAATCACCTCATACAATATCTACCCAAACCCTCAAAAAAATTTTATAGTTAGCACATTCAAATACCATTCTATCAACCTTCACGAATGTTTTTGGTTTTTCGTGGAGATCGAGTTGTTTTGTCATCTCTAAATTTAAGTATCATAAGCCAATGTCATTGTTGTAGTTTGACCCCAGTTATTGTTAGTTTATTACGACTTCTCATTTAAAGGTTTCTGAACCAGATGATGACAATAAAAAGCACGGTATACAAATTCAAGACGACACTTGGAAGGATCAAAGAGTTGGAGTTGGTTAAAACATTTCATTTTTGGCATCTGACGCAAGTCACTTAGAACAACTCTTTGCAATGAATTACTTGCATCTATCTCCAACTTGTTTGTGAAAGACACATATAACTTGTTTCACATTATTTGTTTTGGAGTTTAATTATTTATCTAGTTATTAATTTGTATGGTTTAAGACACATGCATATGTTACTAGAAAGAATCGAGAATGAACATTTTCAAATATTAGAACAGAAATTTGAAACACTAATTTTGCCATCCAACTCATTTGTGAAGTAAATAGACGAAGATACGTTACAATACTATATGAGTAGAGTGGTTAGCAGAGGCGTGAAATAAAATTTGAAGGGTTTATAAAAAGTGTTATAAACCCTCCTCTTTTAACCGTTCTAGTTTATAGGTTGCGAAGTTAAAAAATTATTAAGTTATATTTTGTGTTATTTATTGTTGTAACTTTTAGTTGATGCAAATTGATTAATAAAATATTTGTAATCAATTTCTTTTAACAATCTTCTTCTTCTTAAAAAAATAAAAAAACCTTAAACTATTTAATAATTCTTGGGATAAATATAGTTTTCATCCTTTATATTCGTATCGGATTACAACGGATGCCCTTTAATTTCAATAATTACAGTCACGGTCTTTTAAAAAAAAACATTACACCCTATATCATTTAACGCTAACCACGTTAATTTTTAACATTAAGTGAAGTCATGTGGTCAAACAACAATTCAAATTCAAAATTTTTTTTACACTTATCATTATTATTCGAATACAATGTTAGAAATTAAATTTACACGTTTAAATTTTCGTAAATAAAGAAAATTTACACATGTGTAAGTTTGTCATTTACACATGTGTAAATTTGTTATATTTACACGTGTAAAAAATCTAGTAAAAGTGATTTTGAGTGGAGAAATGAATTATTTGATGTTGTAAATTCATTTTTGATGTTGTATTTTTATTACAATGAGGTTTGTATTAAAAAATTCGGTTTTGATTGGTTTTCTCATTCGTTCTCACGGTTCTCACTATATTTAGCGTTCTCAAGATAACACTCCCCTGTATATATATATATATATATATATATATATATATATATATATATATATATAGGGAGAAGATCATGCGAGAACCACCTCTTATTGCGAGAACCAATGTGAACACAACAAAAAATGCCTAAAAATAGCTAAAAATCACACAAAAAAATTTTTTTTGAATTTTTTAATATTTTTTATAAAAAAATCGCTACTTTTCGAAGCCAAAAAAAATTTTTTTTTTTTTTGGCTTCTAAAAGTAGCGATTTTAACATAAAAAATATTAAAAAAATTTAGATTTTTTTTTTATTTTTTTAGGTTTTTTGGGTGTTTAGTTTTTAGCATTTTAGCTTGGGGGGGGGGGGGTTAGGTTTTGGGGGGGGGGGGGTGGGGGTTAGGTTTTTTTTAGCTATTTTAGGTTGTGTTCACATTGGTTCTCGCGGTTCTCACAATAAAGGTGGTTCTCGCATGAGCTCCTCCCTATATATATATATATATATATATATATATATGAGACCGCTAAAATGAAAACCACCTCTAGTTGTAAGAACCGTGAGAACTACACCGTACGGGGCGAGGTGGACCAAATTTTTTTTTTCATAAACGTAGATGCGTGTATTATAAACACAATTGTAAAAAAAATTAAAAAAAAAATGTCGTGTGTGTAGTTTTAAGCACCACACGCGTTTACGGGTACCGTAAATTTGGTTTAAAATTTACGGTACCCGTAAACACAAACAAAACTACACACACGACAATTTTTTTTTTTACAAATGTGTTTATAATATACGCATCTACGTTTATGAAAAAAAAATTGGTCCAACTCGCCCCGTACGGTGGAGTTCCCATGGTTCTTACAACTAGAGGTGGTTTTCATTTTAGCGGACCTATATATATATATATATATAAATCTATAAAACCCCTTTCTCTTTGTTTATCTCTCTCTCCCCTGTGCTTTCTCTCTCTCTCTCTCTCTCTCTCTCTCTCTACATCCCTCTTCTACAACCATCATCATCAGGCCACCACCACATATACCACCGCCTACCAACACCATCGACCACCAACATCATCACCATTGACCTCCATAGCCCCCCAACATCAGAATCCAACCTCATTTTTTTGGTGGTGACAAAACTCATATCTGATGAAGATCTAAGAGTCAACATTCTTGTGGTGGTGAACTACGAAACAGATCTGGATTGTAACCCTTGTTTTGTTTACCCCACCCCAAAAATCACAAAAAACGATTTCGGCCACCAAACACAACACGAGCCGCATCTCGTAGTTTCCTGAGAAGTGGCTGAAGCCAGATCTACGCAAGTTTCGATCCGAATCGGACCACACTTCTGACGTGGCTACCAGGGAAAGTGTTTTTGGGTGTTTGGATAAATTGAAGATAAATGGTTTTTGGGTTCTTAGAAGAAAAAAAATGAATATGTATGTTTTGTTTGAGGTGTTTGGACAAATTGAATCCTGAGGAAAAATGATTGAATATGTATTTTATATTTGAGGTGTTTGGATAAATTGAATTTTGAAATTTTTTTTAACAATTTTGATGGTTTTTAATATATTTTTTTGAGGATTCTGATGGTTTTTAGCGCTAGAAATGGTTATAAGGTGGTGGAGGTTGTTAGGTGGCGGTGGATGTTAGGTGGTGGAGGAGTTTGATAGTGGCAGTGGCATGTGGTTTTAGATGGTATAGAGAGATGACGTGTTTAGATAGTAACAATAAAATTGACACACAAAACAACCGAGTTTTAAGGATAAAAACACTAATGCTAACTACGTACGTTCTAGGCAAACATACCTATCAATATATAGTATAACCTAGGTTAGTACCTAAGCATCAATCCGTGGACACTACACTCTACTAGCACTGAACCTGTTACTTAATATGCAATCTATGAACTATGAAGATCGACACTTAAGATCTAACAACCTGAATTACTGAGAATTACTACCAAGAGTTAAGAATGTATAACCATCCTAGAATCGAAGCAACGAAGACTACTTAGATTGATGATTTACGATCCTACTAAACCACTCCAAGACTTTACTTGCCTATGGCGTACAAAGTGATAAAATAGACTAATACCACGTAAGGTTAATCTTATCAAACTAAGGTTAAGGCTATACACACACCTTTATACCTATTTCAATAAAGCTAGTGATAGTACGAATTCTTATGATTTGAGGTTTCTAGCCTAGGGCTTAAGGCGGTCAACGAACCGAGCGAATGACAACTACCAAGGTAAGACATTTAGAAAACCCTAATTAGTTTCTGGATTCTTTTAACTAAACCATTCTCGTAAGCAACACATATGTTTAACAAGATATGACGATTAGCTATCTATCATCGATTAAAATGTCAAGCCCTAGGCTAATGGACGTCAGTATACCCTAGAGATAGCAAATACCAAATCTAGCATGCATAACCTCATAGAAAGATCAATATAACCACACAACTAACATTGTAACCGATTTCAACACACACGCATATGCATCATAGTAATTTTATCATACTACATTACTAAAATCATACAAGCAGGAAATCTATCATCAGTCATAAAGAGATCATTGTATCATCTCATCAGGACAATTATAACAAAGTTTAGCCGAACATCACAAACAAATTCAACATTAAAATCAAATTCATCATCATTACTGAAAGTTCAAAGATTAGAAAACTGCAAAGAATAACCCGTGGAATCAGTCTACTACTTCCCTGTGTCTTCGATTTTCAGTCTCGTCCTCTTTTCTCTTCCGATTGTCTACTCCTTTATACAACCCCCTTTTTCGCTAGTTCTCAAATTCCAGTCTCTCCTAGGGTTTCCTATCGCATTCTTTTTATATCACAGATCGTTTCCTGACGTCTTGTTACTTACGAGTCGTAAACACGGGCTAGGCCCACGACTCGTAAACCTAGTAAGACTCACTCTGGCCGAATTCCCAATGCAGATTTTGTAATTTAATCAATTGGTGGCGGTTACGGTTCGTAATCCTCTGTTTGGGTATGGGTCATAAATTTCTGAATCTCCCCATTCGTCCCCTACTTTTCACCTGTTATTCTGTTTATACCCTTTTACGTCCAAATCACCCTCATGACCAGAATGTATAAACTCATAGGGTTATTCCCTACAACAATATGGTCATATAACAAATCCTAACCAGGTCCTAAACTTGACTAAATGGGTCAAAATTGAAAGTCAAAGCATAATTTAAACTATTTGACTTTCGACTAAGAGATGGGCTCTAATCAAGAAATGACGAGTTGGACATGATTAAACGTGTCCTAATATGTTTTATAAACTGATATGATGTCAAAAGTTAAGGTTTTGATATTTAGAAACTCTTTTATCGTAGTTTGCAAAATTTACGTTTTTGACTTTTACTTTATATAAATTTGACTCGTCATTTCGCCTACTTAACGTGATCTTCAGAGGGTGAAACCACAAGGGATTAACACCTTCATTATTATGATCACTTTTCAAAGTTCATTTCGAACTTTGACTTGACCAAAATGGTTAGAATTGAAAGTCAAATCAAAAGTCAATTTGCATGACTTTCGGCTAATAACTAGCCTAAAAAATAAAATGGACTAGAAAGAGCATTTACTAGTGTTGAAGAACACTTTAAGAACTCAGAGGGAGGCTTCCAATAGTAGAAGCAAGCTCCTTAAAAAGATTTAGAGTGAGAAAGAAATGGTGTGAATGAAAAGTAAAATCTTCAAGCCTATTATACATATCAATTGTAAGTTTTGATTAACAGTAAAACATATGAATTGTATTTTGTTTTCAGTTATAGCTTTTAACATGATATGTTTTATAAAATTTCAAATAAGTCATTATGATATGTTTATTTTTATCTACGTCCAGATTTAAATTTTGCTCAAAATCGATGACTTGCTTTTTTTGGTATCGTAAGTTGTAGCAAGTGTCGGTGTCATACCGATATTTTCACAAACCGAACCGATTCCAACCGACCAACATCGTCACTAGCATTGGATATTGAAGCTTGTACCTGTATTTGTTTTTATGGTTTTTACCAATGTAAAAAGCGTGTCGATATCTTTTAATGTCGTATTGGTATTGTAACGAAACAAATCGATTCCAACCGAACAATATCGGCACTGACATCGAATATCGAAGCTTGTACCGGTATTTGTTTTTATAATTTTATCGATGTAAAAGGTGTGTCGATATCTTTTACAGTCTATAATGTGACACCTGTGTCACTCTAACCATCAAAAAAATGCCAAAAAAAATGAAATATTGTGTTTCATACTTGGGATTTGTAGAAATATGTGTATCGTTTGCACATATCAACTCTTGTTCAATTCCAAAACTCTAAATCGCTTTCTGGAAGGTTATACGCGCACCGATGCGTAAATATAACCAGTTTAATGCAACGAACACTCCGGAATAGTGACATATACTTAACATACCTTAAATAACCTTTACATAACTTAGAAATAAGTTTTGAAGGCTTTGGTATGGCAAAATTAAGTTAAATCGCTTACAGGGACTAAATTTGACAAACTGCGAAAGTATGCCAATTTGAACTGTAACAGACATTCCGGAACATGACCATAAGTTAAACACACCATAAATATCCTTTACATAGCTTAGAAATAGGCTTTTAGGTGTTCGGTATGCTAAAATAAACTTTTGTGTCATTCAGGGACTAAAAGCGTCAAAAAGTGCACAAGTTTGCATTTTCGCGCATAACTTACGTTCTGAATACATCCGGACATCCAAAAATTTATGTAAGCACTAAAATATTTTATTTTAGTGTTTGGCATAAGAAAAATCCATTCGTTTCGCCATTTGGATCGTTTTTCGCGCTTATGCGCATTCCGTCGTAATAAAGCGAACATCGCGTTCGTACGGCCAAACGAACCAACCTCCGGCATATTTTTGAGCATGTTTCATGTCCACAATGTTTAGGCATCATTTTAGGGCCTTAAAGTTGGCTTTATGGGCCTTAGAAGTGCCGGAAATGGGTTTAAACACGTGCAGGGACCAAAACTGTAGATTCTGAAACTTGTTTTCTGATCTGAAGAGCTAGGCGGCCCGCGTGAGCCCAAGCCTAAATCTTAGGCGGCCCGCGTCAGCCTCTCTGATCAGATAATATCGAACAGTCAGCAGATTCCAGCTGTTTTATTCACATCCACACATTCTCAACTGCACATTCAGCTCATTTAGACCCATTTTTAGCCACCACAACTTTCCGACACTTGTACGGATACGATTAAGGCACGATATTCGACAAACGATCTTAACGGTTCGGGTATTCCTATAAATACCCAACCCACACAACTTCAAAACCCACTAGAATTCTGATCCTAGAAGCTCTAAGTTGAAACCATTGTTTCATACCTGAGTTACTTGGATCGGGATTAGCATTCGGGGACCCTTCGTAAGTATTCTTTCGTTCTTTTATTGCTTTTCGAGTCTTTCGAGTCTGAAAGTCAAACTTTGTTTGACTTTCTGCGTTGACCAGTTATGGTCAATGCGAAGTTCGTTTGAACTTCGCAACGTGAGTGTAATCACGTTGGTTATAGTCCCTTGGGACTATGCCTACTGATTACCATGTTGTCTAGGGTCGTAGGGTAAGCGATCTAATAAATCGCTTATACTTGAACCCGACCCAGTTTGGTCGATCATTAGGATCCGACCAAATACATTAGGTGACCATAGTAGGTAGGGAATAACCTTCCGAGGTTATACCCTATGGTCACATCGTTGAGTAGTTGTATGATAGGTAGTTTATATGCCTTAGGTAAATTACCAGAATACCGTTTTCATGTATAATTGGTAATTAAGCATATGTAACCTAAACTTTTGTCACATAACTGATTATGTAACATTTTTAGGCATATAACACTTGTCATAGGACTAGTTAGACGGTCCGAACGCGTTTCACGCGAACGACGCGTTAAAGTAGCATAAGCTACCTAAACGGGTCGTAATGGGTCGAAAGCGCTTAGATTAAGGTTTCATTTAGTATGTAGGCTTTGTTAAACCATATGACACGAGTCTCTATACTCGTTTGGTTTACGAACCCTCATTCTATCAGATCTTCCGATTATAGGTCCGGTTTATTAATGTAGTTACCTATATTAGGTGCCGTTTGATATCCGTGATCTCTAGCATTGTTTGGTTGTTACTCAAGGACTACTGAGCAATCTCAAGTGAGTACATAGACCCCTCTTTTAATGTTTTCCAAACATTTTGGGGTGGAACACATGTGCCTACTTGTTACTTTCAAGCTTTCCTGTTTTCACATCATATACCTGCTATGTTCGTTAGTACATTATAGTACATGATTTTACATTACATTTCATGCTATGTATGCCCATTGTGTGCATTACTTAGTACATCGTTTTACATTACATTACATGCTACGTATGTCTATTGTTGTATACGTAGTACAGGTCACATGCTACGTATGTCTATTGTTGTATACGTAGTACAGGTCACATGCTACGTATGTCTATTGTTGCATACTTAGTACAGGTCACATGCTACGTATGTCTATTGTTGCATACTTAGTACAGGTCACATGCTACGTATGTCTATTTTCGCGTACTTAGTACATTTGTTATTCATCACAGGCTTACGTTTTGGATACATATTACATGATTTACATTAGACATGAACATTTTACATCTTGATGGTTTGGTTTGATTAAGTGATTAAGTAACGATGCGTGTGTAATATGATACAAGCATGGTGGATACGCCGCTGGTACTTCCTATATATAAGTGTTTGTATGGTATTACATATATCGTAGCGTTATTTGAATCATTTCAGTTTGATACATATAACATTTTATACAAATAACATACTTTTCACAATACATTGTTTTACAAGCAACTTATCTTATACAAACTCAGTTTACATGGTTATTCATTTAACCATACATTATTCACTTATTTATACATATCATCTGAACTCATTGTTTTTCAAATGATTTACAAGACAAAGCAAATTACAAGGTTCATGACTAAACATTTTCTCAAACATAAGTCATGAAACCTATTTTCACAAAACCTATGTATCTCACAGGCATTTTTATGCTGACGTACCTATTTTCACATGTGTTTTTCAGGAGCTGTTGCATAAGATGATCAAGATACACATAGGCAGACTTGGGCTTTAGTGACAATAAAAGATGCAAGACTAGTTAATTATGTTGTATTTATTTGTTTGTTAAGACATTGTAACACTTTTAATCAATAAAACGAAACTTCAATTGCCATGGATTTGAAACAATTAATTCTGTTACAACACTCCCCGACATTTCCGCCACGTTTTGTATGTTCTACGTGGTCGGGGTGTGACAGAAAAGATGGTATCAGAGCCAATGGTTATAGGGAATTAGGTTATTAGTAATGCTTTGACCTAGTCTATAACCTTCTTAGGACCCTAACGCGAGTTTACTTGCGTTTAGTCATAAAACAATACCGTCACCTATCCTTAGGCGACTACCACAACAAGAACATAAATTTCAAAACCGCTTTGAAAACTAATCATCTGTTCTAGGATGATTGATTACAAGGTTTTGAACCCTTTATTGTAAGGTTTTGAACCCTCTGTTACATGGTTTTGAACCCCTTTGAGTTTTCAAAACTCTCGTCAAGGTTTTGGGTTTCTAATAATGTGAACACGTGCAAACTGGAAGGGTGAATGCCTGTATTCTGGGTTTTCTGTCTAGGCAAGCACTTCGTATACATCTCATCAGACGCGAGACCAGTTGTGCTTACCTGGGAATTCTTGGGATGAGTGTTCACTTATAGGCGAGCATGTCTTCGCGATACATTATTTTTGACCTATTTACTTTGATTAATCACCGAGGCTGTTTGTTGCTTTGTAGTAACAAACAAATGACCACTATCCTTGCTTTCATCAGATTTGTTTCATCTCATTCTTTTCGTCTAATTCTTTCACTCGTTTCATTTCATATTTCCTCTTTTAGAATGCCTCCACGACGCGAAAATCCGGTATCTATTGACGATCTGGCAGCTGTCATTACACAGCAAATGACTGCTGCAATCCCGAACGTCGTTGCTCAATGTTACCAAGCTATCAACAACAATAATGCCCTCTGCAGCTTCAAGACGTTCAACTCGGCCAAGCCATCAAAGTTTTCTGGGTCTCAAGGAGCGACTGCACTTCTGCAATGGTTCGAGAGTCTAGAGAGCACCTTCAGGCATGTTCAATGTCCAAACGAGCGAAAGGTAGACTTCGCATCTAGTGTCTTTGAGAAACGAGCTTTGACGTGGTGGAACGGTGTGGTGAAAGATAGGGGTGCCGAAGTGGCACTGGCCCAAACTTGGGAAGAACTTCGAGCACTGATGATGAAGGAATTCTGTCCTCGTCACGAGATCAGGGCATTGGAAAGGGAATTCGACGATCTTAAGCAAGACAGCGGTGAACATCGAGCATACACCGATCGATATGAGGAGCTGAGCCTGTTGTGTCCTACCATGGTTACGCCTTTGGATAAGGCTATCGAAAAATACATTGATGGTCTCCCTGACTCAGTTCAAGACATTGTTACTGGTAGTAACCCCACTACAGTTAGGCAGGCCATTGAGCTATCTGCAACCTTGACTGAATCTCAGATCAGGAAACGTAAGCTTTTCCGAAAGGGTGACAAGAAAGCGATCGAGGAATCGAAACCAATCGAGGAATCAAAGATCATGGATGAACCGACTGGATCCCCTAGGAAGTCAAAGAAGCGAAAGGCTTCTCAGAACTTTGCCATGGTTACTCACAATGATCAAGCCGTCCCCAACCAACCAGCTCAACCCCGTACTAGGAAGCCATACAATGGAACTTCACCCTTGTGCAACAAATGCAACCTTTATCATCATGCTATGGTGAAGTGCCGCGAATGCCAAATTTGTGGACGTAAAGGTCATACAGCAAAAGTTTGCGTAGCCGCAGTTGCACCAAATCAAGCTAACAACAAACCTGCTCGAGCTCGCTTTCCACCAGGTTCTTGCTACAAGTGTGGCGAGATGGTACATTTCCGAAGAAATTGCCCAAAGCTTGCTAATGCTAATCCAGCACAGAGATGAGCATCTGACCGACTAGAAGACAACACCGTTTAGAAATAATCATGTCTTATGTATTATTTTCTTTTGTTGTCAAGGTCCATGAAACAGTTGTTATCATTGTTAATAAATAAATATTTTTATTTACATTGCAATGTATTTATGTGATTGTATGTATAAACAACATATCCCTTACAATACTGACAATCAAGGAATCGTATTCCTTCAAAAGCAAACTACCCCCAAAATTCTTCCATTTTACATTCTCTTGCGTTTTCCACAAAGGTCCTAAGTACCCGTCTCTTGCAAAGAAACGAAGTACAAGGTGCAAGTTATAACTCTGTACGAATACCCCAAGTACCACTATAAATTTTTAATAAGGTACCCAAGGGTATTTCCGTATGTCTTAAATTATTGTGTACCTTAATTCGAATATTGCGTTTTCCTGAAAACGAAAATCGAATTTTTGGTAGATCATCCTATCTTCATGGATGGATTCTTGAAATGATTAAAGTGCCAAATGAAATCCACGAATTGGATTCCTGGTGTACTTTAAGTATCCGCGTCCAAAGATAACAAATTAATAACCAAGTTAAACAACTATTTGATTATGTGCTTATGTGTTTCCTTTTATGTTTTTGGTGTAATCCAAGTTTTGTTATCCAAATCCTCGTAGAATCTTCCATATCTTTGTATAAGGAAATTCATAGTAGGATATCCAAAGGTACTATATTAAATCCTCAATGGGCTTTTACGTAATAGTAAAGACCCTTGGATTATATTGTACTATTCCATAATTAGACCCTTAAGTGGTCTAGTTAAACAGATTGATCCAAAAATCTGGTTAGGAATATCATGTGATGAGATAGCTGAAAGGACTCCTTGGTGGCCTAATTAAAAGGATCAATTGTCGATCTAATTAAAAGGACCCTATGGTAGTCTAGTTACACTCATCACAGGTTTGATTTTCCTCCCCTAAAACATTTCAAGACAAACTGTGCGGACTATGCAAGGAGTTACGTAATTATGGATGCATACATAATTATGGAATTCAGTGCACAGAAACCACAGCAAGTTTTGTCGTGTATCTAGAGTTAACCCTATTCATTTTTGTTTCTGAAGAAATGGTGAAAAATGACTCATTTCGTTCATTTTTGTTTCTGAAGAAATGGTGAAAAATGACTCATTTCGTTCATTTTTGTTTCTGAAGAAATGGTGAAAAATGACTCATTTCGTTCATTTTTGTTTCTGAAGAAATGGTGGAAAATGACTCATTTCGTTCATTTTCGGTTCTGAAGAAGTTGTGGAAAATGACTCATTTCGTTCATTTTCGGTTCTGAAGAAGTTGTGGAAAATGACTCCTTTCGTTCATTTTCGGTTCTGAAGAAGTTGTGGAAAATGACTCATTTTGTTCATTTTCGGTTCTGAAGAAGTTGTGGAAAATGACTCATTTCGTTCATTTTCGGTTATGAAAAAGTTGTGGAAAATGACTCCTTTCGTTCATTTTCGGTTCTGAAGAAGTTGTGGAAAATGACTCTTTTCGTTCATTTTCGGTTCTGAAGAAGTGGTGGAAAATGACTCATTTCGTTCATTTTTGGTTCTGAAGAATGTCCGTTAAGGAAATGTCAGGATTATGCCTTTCATATCTCTGGTGGTTATTTGACACAAAGCCACAGATAGACTCCTACGAATGAATTTCGGGACGAAATTTCCTAAAGTAGGGGAGACTGTGACACCTGTGTCACTCTAACCATCAAACAAATGCCAAAAAAAATGAAATATTGTGTTTCATACTTGGGATTTATAGAAATATGTGTATCGTTTGCACATATCAACTCTTGTTCAATTCCAAAACTCTAAATCGCTTTCTAGAAGGTTATACGCGCACCGATGCGTAAATATAACCAGTTTAATGCAACGAACACTCCGGAATAGTGACATATACTTAACATACCTTAAATAACCTTTACATAACTTAGAAATAAGTTTTGAAGGCTTTGGTATGGCAAAATTAAGTTAAATCGCTTACAGGGACTAAATTTGACAAACTACGAAAGTATGCCAATTTGAACTGTAACAGACATTCCGGAACATGACCATAAGTTAAACATACCATAAATATCCTTTACATAGCTTAGAAATAGGCTTTGAGGTGTTCGGTAAGCTAAAATAAACTTTTGTGTCATTCAGGGACTAAAAGCGTCAAAAAGTGCACAAGTTTGCATTTTCGCGCATAACTTACGTTCTGAATACATCCGGACATCCAAAAATTTATGTAAGCACTAAAATATTTTATTTTTGTGTTTGGCATAATAAAAATCCATTCGTTTCGTCATTTGGATCGTTTTTCGCGCTTATGCGCATTCCGTCGTAATTAAGCGAACATCGCGTTCGTACGGCCAAACGAACCAACCTCCGGCATATTTTTGAGCATGTTTCATGTACACAATGTTTAGGCATCATTTTAGGGCCTTAAAGTTGGCTTTATGGGCCTTAGAAGTGCCGGAAATGGGTTTAAACACGTGCAGGGACCAAAACTGTAGATTCTGAAACTTGTTTTCTGATCTGAAGAGCTAGGCGGCCCGCGTGAGCCCAAGCCTAAATCTTAGGCGGCCCGCGTCAGCCTCTCTGATCAGATAATATCGAACAGTCAGCAGATTCCAGCTGTTTTATTCACATCCACACATTCTCAACTGCACATTCAGCTCATTTAGACCCATTTTTAGCCACCACAACTTTCCGACACTTGTACGGATACGATTAAGGCACGATATTCGACAAACGATCTTAACGGTTCGGGTATTCCTATAAATACCCAACCCACACAACTTCAAAACCCACTAGAATTCTGATCCTAGAAGCTCTAAGTTGAAACCATTGTTTCATACCTGAGTTACTTGGATCGGGATTAGCATTCGGGGACCCTTCGTAAGTATTCTTTTGTTCTTTTATTGCTTTTCGAGTCTTTCGAGTCTGAAAGTCAAACTTTGTTTGACTTTCTGCGTTGACCAGTTATGGTCAATGCGAAGTTCGTTTGAACTTCGCAACGTGAGTGTAATCACGTTGGTTATAGTCCCTTGGGACTATGCCTACTGATTACCACGTTGTCTAGGGTCGTAGGGTAAGCGATCTAATAAATCGCTTATACTTGAACCCGACCCAGTTTGGTCGATCATTAGGATCCGACCAAATACATTAGGTGACCATAGTAGGTAGGGAATAACCTTCCGAGGTTATACCCTATGGTCACATCGTTGAGTAGTTGTATGATAGGTAGTTTATATGCCTTAGGTAAATTACCAGAATACCGTTTTCATGTATAATTGGTAATTAAGCATATGTAACCTAAACTTTTGTCACATAACTGATTATGTAACATTTTTAGGCATATAACACTTGTCATAGGACTAGTTAGACGGTCCGAACGCGTTTCACGCGAACGACGCGTTAAAGTAGCATAAGCTACCTAAACGGGTCGTAATGGGTCGAAAGCACTTAGATTAAGGTTTCATTTAGTATGTAGGCTTTGTTAAACCATATGACACGAGTCTCTATACTCGTTTGGTTTACGAACCCTCATTCTATCAGATCTTCCGATTATAGGTCCGGTTTATTAATGTAGTTACCTATATTAGGTGCCGTTTGATATCCGTGATCTCTAGCATTGTTTGGTTGTTACTCAAGGACTACTGAGCAATCTCAAGTGAGTACATAGACCCCTCTTTTAATGTTTTCCAAACGTTTTGGGGTGGAACACATGTGCCTACTTGTTACTTTCAAGCTTTCCTGTTTTCACATCATATACCTGCTATGTTCGTTAGTACATTATAGTACATGATTTTACATTACATTTCATGCTATGTATGCCCATTGTGTGCATTACTTAGTACATCGTTTTACATTACATTACATGCTACGTATGTCTATTGTTGTATACGTAGTACAGGTCACATGCTACGTATGTCTATTGTTGTATACGTAGTACAGGTCACATGCTACGTATGTCTATTGTTGCATACTTAGTACAGGTCACATGCTACGTATGTCTATTGTTGCATACTTAGTACAGGTCACATGCTACGTATGTCTATTGTCGCGTACTTAGTACATTTGTTATTCATCACAGGCTTACGTTTTGGATACATATTACATGATTTACATTAGACATGAACATTTTACATCTTGATGGTTTGGTTTGATTAAGTGATTAAGTAACGATGCGTGTGTAATATGATACAAGCATGGTGGATACGCCGCTGGTACTTCCTATATATAAGTGTTTGTATGGTATTACATATATCGTAGCGTTATTTGAATCATTTCAGTTTGATACATATAACATTTTATACAAATAACATACTTTTCACAATACATTGTTTTACAAGCAACTTATCTTATACAAACTCAGTTTACATGGTTATTCATTTAACCATACATTATTCACTTATTTATACATATCATCTGAACTCATTGTTTTTCAAATGATTTACAAGACAAAGCAAATTACAAGGTTCATGACTAAACATTTTCTCAAACATAAGTCATGAAACCTATTTTCACAAAACCTATGTATCTCACAGGCATTTTTATGCTGACGTACCTATTTTCACATGTGTTTTTCAGGAGCTGTTGCATAAGATGATCAAGATACACATAGGCAGACTTGGGCTTTAGTGACAATAAAAGATGCAAGACTAGTTAATTATGTTGTATTTATTTGTTTGTTAAGACATTGTAACACTTTTAATCAATAAAACGAAACTTCAATTGCCATGGATTTGAAACAATTAATTCTGTTACAACACTCCCCGACTTTTCCGCCACGTTTTGTATGTTCTACGTGGTCGGGGTGTGACATATAAAAACTTTATTTTTCGAGTTTTCTCTTTCCGTCGCTATAGCGAAAGTTGGTACTATAACGGACCGACATTGATACCAACCGAATTTCTGCCGCGTAGCGCGGGAAAAACCAACTAGTTTATATTAGCCTTCAAGTCCTAAGAATGTGCCAAGTGTCCCCATGTGTGCTTAGGAGTTGATTAGTGGCAGAACATGTGTCATAATGTGGTTAAGAGTGGCAAAGTTATTACTAGGTGTCACTGCTGCCAGCTCAAATTCTATTGTCAGGGTACCCCTTACGGACCGTAAGGGGTATGGCTTATGTTCTGTAAGGGACCTGTCACACAGAATGAATTGAATACCCTTTACGGACCACAAGGGGTTATGACAGATTTAGCCCCTCAACTTCGAATCTATATTATTTTCTTAGTTTATTACCCTTTTTATTATTATAATTTCTCTCCTTCAACATATTTGAATTATGTGGAGAGTTTCTAGACACGTGTCACGCTAGGATTCGATCTAAAATATCGAGGTGTTACATACATTAAGAGAGAAAGAAGATGGTGGGTTTAGAGAGAGAAGATGTGGTGGGGTTTGAAAGGGAGATGAAACGGGAGGTTAAATGACATTTTTGCCCTCACATGGGGTCCACATGACCTTACTTAACTGAAAATGTTAACTAGGTTAGGGTTAAAGGATGTAGGGTGTAATGCTTTTAACAAAAAAATAAAGACTGTGAATGTAATTATTGAAGTTAAAGAGCTTCCATTGCAATCCATTATAAACATAAAGGATGAAAACTGGAATTTACCCTATTTCTTGTGACATTGCAAATCTTTGGTAAAGTTTTATTATTCAATAAAATTTCCAACTCCAATAAGAATTTTAGAAATAGTTAATATATCTCTACAATTTTTAATTCTTGGTGTAGATCTAAATCATCAATATGTACTTTATCATTTTGCAAAAGAAAATTAATATAACTGTTGAACAATTGATATAAAAAAATCCAATGCAAGGAAAAATAAAGCAAAACTCGTTCTTGTAATTGACGTGATAATTAGGGTTACATAACATCCTTCTATATATAAGCCTAACAAAACACAACCCACAAGAAACAAACCTCTATGATCTAAATTAGGATGTTCAAAACTAGCTTAAAATAACACCCCCAACCTTGTAAGTCTATCACTTTTTACCCAAACTTGCACAAGATTAAGTTATTAATCACCCCCTAATATTGTGACTCCAACGAGCCCCTTCTGTGAGTGCATATGTCTATCATTTCCGGCAATCACGTATCATAGCTATCGGATGTTCAAGACAAGGTTTAGAAAAGTCCATCCTCACGAAATGTCCATTTGTGCTAAGGAGTCCATTTGTGCTAAGATGTCCATTTGTGCTAAGGAGTCCATTTGTGCTATGGAGTCCATTTGTGCTAAGGATGCCTATATATAGTTGTCTTGTTCATTTCATTTGTAACTTTTGGTTTGAGAGACGAAACTCTGCCAAATTTCTTTCGTGGTTGTAAACTATAATATCATCAATAGAAAGCAACGTTTAATTAGCTTGTTCTTGTCTGATCCACTCTCGTACTTGGATTCCGCACAAGATACGGGAATTGCGCAGTCAACGGGGTAACGGAATCGATCCTAACATGAATCCACAAGTGGTATCAGAGCGGGAGATTGATTGCAAGGATAGAAGATACAAGATTCAAGCTGAATTGAAGCAAATCGGAGCTGAATTTCATCATTCTTCTTCTACTCATCTTCTACATTTCTTTTTCAACTTTGAATCACAAATTCAGGTTGATTTCACGGATAAAAATGTCTAATTTTTCAACATGATGTGCGAAATTGTGTTTTAAACATCCCTACAAAGTTTCAAAACTAAATTCAATCAAAATCTTCATCAAAACTTTGAAAACCATGAGATTGTTGCTGAAATCGTGCGCAGATCTGTTCACAGGTTCGCACGGATCAAGGTAATCCTTGATCCATACGAATCAAGGCTTCTAGTTGTTACACGGATATAGTTTTACACGAATCTGGATTTTAAAAGGTTCACAACTGATTTGAGTTGGTATTTGTGTATTCACACGGATCTACAATTATTAGATCTGCAGGAGTCGAGTAAATCAATCAAAGTGTTCGTCTGTTGTGCGTTATTCACGAATCAGGACTTCAGTACATTTGCGCGGACATAGCAGATTGATAATCACATATCTGAATCTGAATTAGTTGATTTGCACGGTTACATACTCACACGGATTGACTTGTATTTCATACGTTCGCACGAATCCAATATACATCATTCATGTTTTGAGTTTGATTTTCACGGATCTAGTTCAATTAGTGCACATTCGCACGGATTAAGAACACCCTTGATCCGCACGAATCTAGTCTGCAAGAATTAGCAAAGTTTCACGAACCTAGTTTAGTTCTACATCTAGCTTGTTGTTAATCAGTTCATATGGATCTACATTTAATCACGAATCTGGGTTATTGTTTGAGTAAACACGGATCAAGACTTGGTTTGTTGATCTGCACGGTTTCTAGAATCCCACGCATCCGCACGAATCTAAAAGTTTGTGTTCATTTTGATCCGCACGAACTCAGGAGTTTACAATTATCACGGATCAACTTGATATTAGCATGCACGGATCTAGTCATTGGTTACATATCCGCACGTATCAACTAGAGAGTTGATTCGCACGGATTGAGAGTGGTCTTTATTCACGGATCATAGTATTAAGGGTTCTTGGAACATACTTGATTCGCTCGGATTCATTCACATCATATTTCATACAAATCTGGGATTTAGAAATTTCAAAACAGATTTGTTTTTTTGTTTATACATTCGCACAAGTTAATCTTTTCACATCTGCGAAAACCCACATCATTCCCCATCCGCACGAACTTAGTGTGTTAAGTGTTTGGTTTATAAAATTTGATAAAGTGTTTGTTTAATTGCTTGCAGGTGATAATCAAGGTTTCAAGATCATGGAAGAGGAATTCTACAATGTGTTTTATAATGCCTTCATATCTGAGACAACATCCGAAACAACACTCACACCAAAGAGTGTTTCAAAGGCTATTTCGGAAAGTATGAATCATGATAACATGTACAGAACTAATACAAAACCACCGAAACTTACAAATATAGAAGATTATAACTGGTGGAAAGACAGATTCATTACTAGGTGAAAGCATATGCTCATGAGTGTTAGTTCTTGTTGGAATTTAGATATAAATGACCGGTAAACGATAAAAATGAAGAAATTACACTTGTAAATCTAGATAAGAATGATAAAAAGACATTTTCTGATGAACAAAGAATGATTGCCTTAATTCAACAGTCAATTAGAAACTAAATCGACTTAATTATTAGTTTCTATGTTTCACGTTACAGACTAATTTCTTCGCATTAACACGTCGTAACTTCAATATTGGTTGTCGCTGGCGATGGTGTGTAATTGGTACTATTCGGTATGGTTTTATGCCCCCGCCGCATTGCGGGAGGTGGTAAATCTAGTTGTTATTACATATTATCTTACAATTATAGTTTTCATCAATGTTTTAAAAACCTGTAAATACCGGCCGGTTATACCGGTATTACCGTTTCCATATGTAATCCTGTATGGAACACCCCGGTAATATATGTGAAACGGCATAAAGTTTGTACCGGCGGTAAAATCCGGTATACCAGTTTGAAATGTAATACCGGTACTGGCCCAAGATTATTTTAGTTTGGGTTGTTACTTATTTTTATTATATATGTTACTTATTTTACGTAATTTTTATATATTATAATTATTCATAACTAAAACTTCTTATTTAATATTGTATGAAACGAAAATAGTTATCCTCTAGTTGATGAGGATAGCGATAATAGTGAATTTTATCTTTTATCCGATCATGAACTTGATGTACATATTGTACATTTTCATATAAAGAGCTTGTTGGAAAATTGATTGATTTTCAATTATCTTTTGGATTATTTTTTTATTATGGATTAGCTTTTGGATTATCTTTTAATATGTAATCACGCATTTTTGGATTAACTTTTGAGTTGATATTGTAATTTATGAAATTATAGAGTTAACTAGTTAACTTGGTTGAACCGCTCGGTACAACCTGTTCAACCGGTTAAACCATTTAATAGGCTAATCCGGTTTAATTTAAAAACTGGTTTTTAAAACATTGGTTTTCATTGTTTATATTATTATTACTACTACCACAACTTCTGGTTATGATGATGCTACTACTATTTTATTATTATAATTATTATTTTTTTACTTTCAGTAGTTACAAGTTTTGTTGTGCTTAGATGAAAATTAATAATGGTTTTGATAGAAATTCACATTATATATCATCTAGAAAGTGATAAAAATATTCGATCCAAGTGTGTGAACCATCTTAATTGTACCACAGCCCATTTTTTTGTCTATGGTTGCTTGGGTTGATTACGGGTACGATTTTGATGAAAACGGGCAACGTTCTCCTACATACCCTCGGACATTATGCATATATAAAACCATGGTTGCAAAAGTCGCTAGACGCTCCCTAGTCGGTCGACCGGGGAGTTGAGAGTACTCGGCATAGGCGGAGAGTACTCGGGGAGTACTCGGGGAGTACTCGGACATGTTAAATTATAAAGAAATTAGTTTTCGGAAATTAAATATATGTCTAATAACATAAATTTACTAATATTTATAACAAAATACGTGAAAATAATATTCATTATTTAATATGATAGTCATATAAATTATGTTTTATTATTTTTTAAGTCAAACTCGGCCCGAATTGACGTACTAGATCCGATTTTGGCTGAGTTTGACCGCGTTTGATCGATTCCGAGTAATTAGGCGGAGTTAGAGAAAGTCGCCTCGGCAACCTGCCT